>CAAKHB010004016.1:7996-50982 GCA_901007665.1 Aeoliscus strigatus
TGAGAACAAATGACTGACCACACCCCTGAAAAGACACATGGGGAGGAAATAGCTGCGTGGCGTCGCTGCTCACCGTCGGTAGGACATGAATCCCTGCGTGCACCCTGCACACACACACACTGTGTGTGTGTGTGTGTGTGTGTCAAGGTGTCAGTGTCTTATGTTAAACATGTGAAGAATGTCAAATGTAACGGAGAGAGGACAACAGAGGGTCAACCTTAAAAAATGGAACCAGCGTACTTTCTACTGAGCTGAACTTATCTGAGCCTGATTGACGTTAATTTGTGATTTGCTAATTGGAATCATAAATTGAAGTTGTTTTTAATGTCACAACAAACCGGGTGGGACATACAAACATATCAAAGCTGTCACTCTCTCCCTCTCTCTCTCTCTCTCCTCTGACTTAACTAGAGTTAAGTCAGATCCCCACGAACCAACTAGAACCCAAGGAGACTCAAGTTCTTCCTCCTCTTCTCCTGTCGCCCTGGTTACGGGTCTCGGTCGTGACGGAGCCGATCGCAGCTGTCAGAAAGGAGGTGTAGAAAGACCCCGACTTTGTTCATTCCGTGATTTCACAATGAACAAACTCAGAGTTTCCACTGAACCTGCTTTCTGCCAGATGGCGTCGCTCCGTTCGATCTCATCGATCCTGTTACCACATAACTACACTCAGGACTAAATTGTTTACCGCACATTCACAGTTTGCATGACACAAATACACAAAACTGGTATGAATACATATGTAATTAACACGTGGAATGCTAACATTCATTGAGTAGTTTAACCATTTCAAACCATGGCAACAAAGAGCAGCTCATCTCTGACCACCAAACACTGGATCTTGGCCTCAGTGAAAACAAAGATTTGGTCCAAATTCACCCATCAGAGAAGGGAAGATGAAACACTGCATAAATCAAAAATGAGACAGGGCCTCCTGAAGACAGGTGAAGCTGGTTTCTGGTTGTGTGCATGTGAAGACCTGAAAAGCCACATTAATTACCTTTGTACACAATAGGCCGCGTCAGTCATGTGGTCGCGGCTGTTAAAAAGCATCAGTTTGACATCAGCCGACAACACTCTGCTGCTGGCGACAACGACAGGAGCACCTCTCATCTGGTGAACGGCAAGGTAGGTGACGGGGGGGGGGGCGGTCATGTTAGAGTCAAAAAGTTCATATTTACATGTTGCCTGCTGAGTAAAATCAGACTTGAGGCTAAAACGTAACATTTGTTGTTTTCTTTTGAGGCTGCTGACGACAACGTCGACACCTTCTTTGCGTCCTGTCTCCTGTCTTCCGTCCTGAGTTAAATACGCGTCACAGGTCCGTGACTGACACCTTTCTCCTGCAGCTACCATCATGGCTGACCTGGAAAACGTTGTCACGTCCATTGTGGACATGTTCGTGGAGCACGCCGATAGCGACGGCAAAATAAGCAGGGAGGAATTTGAGAAAATGGCGGACGCAATCTCAAACGAAGAGATTAAAGTGAGAAGTTCAAACACATTAGAACCCGAAGTAACGATGAGACATTCACTCATTTTCACACTGTTTTTCTTCAGGGAATCGCAACTACAAGAGCCAATAAGTTCCTGGATAAGAACCCTGACGGCCAGATCAACTTCAATAGATTTTGTAGGCTTGTCGCTATACTGGCCAGATCCCACTACAATCAGGGTAAAGATGACGAAGAAGAAGACGAATGATTGGAAGAATCTCTGGAACACTCCGGAAGACCAGTGTCTGTACGTGTCACAGAATGTGATCGCTTCGTCACGAGAGTGAATAAAAAGTCGAATCAGCGGGCTTGGTGTGCGTTTGTCGACAAGAAGTCAACGTTTGTCAGCACATGTGGTCTACAATTCCACTGTCGAGTCCCTCAAAACATGACATGCCTGTAGAGACAACAAAAAATGCGTAAATCATTTTGGACAACCGATGAAAAAAAGTTACAAAAAATGTGACGAGAAGCCAGGATTTGCATCGATGCAGACTTTGGCCTTAGGAACACAAAGTTGTGATCATCAAACTCAGTTTGACTGTGAATAAATCAAACTAGACATACGAGTCTGGGTGTGGACGGCTGTCAGGCTGCCAGGGGAGGGAGGTGGAGCTCACAAGGTGCTCTTCTCTGAGGCAGTGTTTGTGAAATGAGCCGATCTCCGAACAGATCTTCACAGAACTTTATTGCTGTTTGTCAGTTAGCCTACACTCCTCCGTTGTTCTTATGCGTTGGTTAGGACAAAATAAATCAGCTGTTATTGTTATTGTGAAACAAACTAATAAATACATTTAGGCAATTATGGGTTTCATTAACCCTTTAACATCGACGGTGTCCCTGGGGCTACAATCGCGCTAGCATACTGGAGTACCGCAAACAAGCGACTAGTTGCGCTAACAGAACAGAACAGAAAACTTTGAACGGTTCCTGAAAGCCATTTACACTAGGTTCTTCTACCTGGTGTGAGGAAGGAGCTAGGAGAAAGAGAAAACGTCGGGAACCGTTGGACGTTTTCTGATCTCTTTCGTAGGGTACTCCAAAGTAGGCTAACCCTAACACTAACTGGTGGTAGGGTTTATGGTTATTGGTTACGATTAGTGGTTAATGGTTAGGGGATCACTTGAGACTCTTCCAGAACCTAAAACCTCGGAAACAAAATAACAAATATTTTGCATCTGTGTCACCTGCTCCAGCAAACCTGATTGAAAGCATTAATCTCAGTGAAGTTCAGCAGAAGACGAGCTGGTGATGTGACTTAGGTGTGTTGGAACAGGTCTAAAACCTGCAGGACACAGAGTCCCTGAGGACCAGGACCGGGGGTTCCCCAAGGACCAGTGTTGGGCACCCCTGACATGAGGTGACCTACTTTTGGATGATATTATGGTGTACATTTATTTGATGTATGGTCTTAATGTTTAACTTGCACATATGAGGTGAAACTGAATTCAGTAGATAACTAGCTGCCAATTGTGAACTACGTACTATATATTTAGTCGGCTAAACAAACACGGGGGCCGCCTCGCTCCCGAAGGCTGTAGTTTGAACTCCGGGCACGAATGTGTCAGGTGAAACTACAAAATTCGGTGTCTGCAACTCATTTCTGCTTCAGACTGCTGTGACTAATAAAGTAAGAAGTAGATCTTCAACATTTTGATTGTTGTTGTTATCATTAGTGTGTGTGTGTGTGTGTGTGTACAGTGAATATTGATTAAGGCTTTCAGACTCACAGATCCATCTCACCACGCAGCCAAACCTCCAAAAAAACAATGACATTTCATTGCATCCCAGTATCTGTGTTCTACCCTGGATGTTTATCTACTTGTGTATAATAACAACAATAATAATAATAACAATAATAATAATAGGAAAGGGTGACTCTTACTGTGTGATCGGTCAATTATTTTAAGAAATAACAAACGACATTCGTTGATGGAGCTGGAGTTGAACGTGTGTGTGACATAATGTCACAATAAAATAAAATACCACAAATGACAAAATGGAAAGAAAAAAATACATATATATATAAAACAGATAGTAAATAACTGTGGGGGGGGGGGTGCGCCAACGTCCATAGGTCACCTGTTGTGGGTGTGACAGCTGCCTCAGACAGAGACAGGCGACATACAGAACATTCTGTACATCCTGGATGTGCAGGCACAATGCAGTGTCGCCCTCTGCCTGCAGCTCCAAGCATCAGCTTGTCGAATGGCATGAGACGTTAGGAAGGGTGAACTCAGTGTGAACAGTTGGGTTGAAAAGGAGCTGAATGTCCTTTTTTCACTTGCAGACACCTCATGAAGTAATATGACGTCAGCCCCATTTGTTTCACCGTTCAACATCTGGTGAACATGGAATGAAGAACAGCACTTATGCTCAAAAAACAACATGAAAGTTGCTTAAACTGCAAAGAAATATAGATCTTTCCCACACTTATTATTCATATATTCCACTACTTGTTTGTTTTCAGAGAACATTTTCCAATTTCCAAATACTCCAAAATTTTCAGTGATAATGAAAAAAGAGCCTCAACATATGTGAGCTGGGGTTGTTGTCAGTTGTTTCATATGAAACACGTGGGTGTTGAGTAAGTTCCTTAAAACTTGACTTCAACGATCGCCCTTTGACCACATAGTTACTGCACTTCCTGTTTGTTTTTTTTCATTTGTAAAGTGGCCAGTGTGACAGAGAGCACAGCGCTGGAGGCTCTGACGTTGTCCTTCCTTGTATGAAGGAGGGGAGGACAACAGGGAGTGGTGCAGAGGTGGGCTGTGGAGTGGGTGTTGCCATCTGTTTGAAAAGGTCTGTGTCAACACAACTGTTCTCGCTTCCTCCGCTCTTCAGTTGGCAAGATTTCACAGAACCCCGGTAAGTGTAAATACATTTTTTTTAAAAAATACGTTTGGCATCCGCACATTTGTGACCACCGACAGATGGAAAAGACCTCCTCAGGTTTGATGCATCTGGGAGAGAAACTCTGTTACATTGTCAGTCCAAAGGTAAATTGGTTTGGGAGGTGTTCTTGTTGCAGTGAGAAAACTGGTATGAGACATTACGTATATTGTTTTGTTTTTTGGATGTTTTTTTTGGTTCGTTTTTTTTTTCCACCCTTCGTACAGGTTCAAACTCAATTATTGGAGATTTTAGACCGTTTTAGACTCGTAAATGAACGAGTGAGGACGTCGGTTGGGCGGGGACACGCAGATGCGGCTCACCCGTTCTTTCACGTGGAATGTGGAATTAGCGCTGATCCTGTTCAAGGGCTATGAACACAAATCACACGGCCGACAGTCAACAATATCTCTCTGATTCCAGCCAACATGCCAGAACTTATCCCTCTGATGGTGAGTATCAGGAATGTCTTCAACAAATACGCTGCAAAGGATGGAGACCCAGGAAGTTTGTCCAAAGCTGAACTCGCCGAATTGTTGCGCAACGAGTTGATGGGCGATGTGAGTAAAGAAAGCAGGGATTTGACTAGAAGCTGATGCTTCTGTTTGGAAGGTGTCTGACTTGCTGCTTTCTTTTTCAGTCTGCCAACAAAGCGACGTTGGACGGTTTCTTTGCCGACCTGGATGACAACGGCGATGGCGTTGTCGACTTCCAGGAGTTTGTCGTCCTCGTCACGGCTCTGACTGTACTTATAAGCAAATGAATATGTCGGCGTGGCAACGAAAGCCCGTAATTTGAATGGGAGACCGGTCCAATTTTAACTCGCGAATCACAAATATAAAAGTTAGATTTCCTTGTCAAATGAGAATAAACTGTGGTCTGTACGCTTTGTAGCTTCGAGACTTAATCAGAATACATTTGTTTACCGAACATGACTAATAAAGACAGATACACCTCGTGGATGTTGTTGTTTCTATGATTTGTGTGTACATGCCGACACCACTGAACTGGTTGTTTGTTTGTTTGTTTGCAAAATAACTCCAAAAGGTCTGAAGGTGTTGTAATGAAATGTTGAGTAACTGCCGGTGATGGACCAGGACCAGATGATTAAATGTTGGTGGTGTTCTGGAACCATCTAGAACCATCTAGAACCAGGAATCTGTTGGAGGATTCTTCCTCATTTTCAGCATCTGTGTCTAGAACTCCACAGTAGCAGCAGTGGACTGTCTCTGTGGCCCAGTGGTTAGTGGGTCTGTCTGTTAACACAAAGGTCGGGGGTTAGAGCCCACCCAGGGACAGAGGGTTGGTTTTTGGTTTTACTATTGAAATAAAAAAGAAAGGTCAGAGGTCATGATTCTTGACTCTTAGAGACAAAATCATGCCTGATGATCAATGAATTTATCAGAGATCAATGAATGGAGACGATCATATTGGGTGGAAATGAGCTGATCGGAGGAGGCTTTTCTAGTTGATTCTAGTTTTTTTTTAATCGCATTGGTTCATCTCTCTACTCTCTCTCTCTCTCTCTCTCCCCGTTGCTCTTCATTTCATCCCAACTGGTCGAGGCAGAAGGCCATCCAAGGGGAGCCTCGGATCTGCTCGGAGCCAATAAAAGGACGTTTTTCCTTTTGCCTTCTCGCGAATCTTTCTATTAGTATCTAATAGTCAGTAAACTATTGACATGAGACAACTCGGGACTTCCAGGCCGGAGTCGCTGCCCCTCCTAGTGAAAGCTGCATTGTACAAAAACCTCAGGATGATGAGTAATTGCCATCCCACAGAAAGCTGAGTGACCTTTGAAACAGGTGTTGGAGTTCATTTCTGGTACCATGACACCAGTGACTGGCTCAGCTGGTTCCATAATGAGCAGTTACACACCTCGCTAGTGGTTTCTCACCACCACCATCCCTGTTTACTTGATTTCTTCCAAATGAATTCAACATTTGTTGAATGTTATTTAATTCTTTAAATGATGCTTATTCCGTTTTTTTGTTTGTTTTTAAGGCTGTTAAAATCTCTGTTTCTTTCCTTGATTTATTGTCTTGGAATCTCATGTGTTTATTGTTCTTATTATTGATCTGAGACCCAACCAGTCGTCGTCATGGGAACCTTCAACATCATTAACTGTCATGTTTTTTCAGTGAACCTGAATCCACGGCTCTGACTCAGACCTGCCGTTCTAGACAGGAACACATTTGTAATTACTTTGCATTCACTCTGACATATTCACCTTTGACCACAGAGGACTGGGCCGGACCATCTCTGAAAAGGACCGATTTGTTTGTCAAATACCTCTGTCTTTGTCACGTTCACGCATCGCTCAACGCACAGACAGGTGCACAGGAGGGAACTTTACAGGTGATAGGTGAAGCTGGACCTGTCCATCAAGGTGTCGCTGCTCTTTAAAGGCGTCCCTGCCGTCCCTTCGACATCAGTCCGACCTGAATCTGCTGCTGACACAGACAGGAGCTCCTCTGACTTGGCGAACAGTGAGGTAGGTGGATCTGGGCGTCGGAATTCATATGGAATAGATGAAAATGACTGAAGAACGTTCTCTGTGAGGTGAAAATGACATTGTGTAGGCAGCTGGGGCCTGTTCCAGAGAGCAGGTTGATGAATAATCTGTTCATTTGGATTTGATTCTGTTTTCTAAACTGACAGAATCTGTGGCCTCATGGCCAGAAGGACCCTGGATTTCTTTTTTCTTTTCTTTTCTTTTCTTCTTTTCTTTTTTTTGTGATTACTTTTTTCATTTTTTCCATACTGGACAAGACGTGTGTGAAAAGTTCTCAGTCATCCAGGTCATGGTGTCAAGACACCCCAGCACAGGATGGACAGTGTAGTGAGGAGTCACCGACCTGTGCGCTGGGGGAACTAAACAACCGCTGCACAACACCTCCACCTGAAGGTCAAGGGTCACTCCTTTGAGGATAGACAGTGTTCACATCTTGGCCAGGGAAGGCCGATGGTTTGAGGAGGGAGTTGTTGTTAAATTAGAAAATCCCTCTCTCATCAGATACCCGCACGCCTTTGCGTCAGTTAACGACTTAACTTAGTAGCAGAACTCACCCACGAGTCAGTTCAGAGCTGACGAAGCTCCTCAGATGAGTGGAGAAACGTCTGCAAGCAAACTACAAGTCCGGTTGCCTACGACGTCACCCAGCAAGATAGACATGTCTATAAAGTAGAAATAGTGTCATGCTGGCGAGAGTTAATACTGACGGGGGGGACAGAGGAGGCCATTCTTTACCACAGGCTGGTGAGAACAACAGGGGGAGATATGACTAAATTCACTTTATGTTTGGTTCAAACTTTTTGGCATTTATGTGTAGGCACCAGGCACCAGAGATCAACTGTCACAAAGGGTAAAAAAACCAAGAGTTTAAGTTTAAATTTCACCTGAAAGGAGGAAAATTCATCAGTTTCACACATTTCAGTATCAGCAAACTCAGTATTTCACCAAGTCTACTCTCTGGAACGAGCTCTGGACGGTGACAGCTCAAAGAAACCTCTCGGACGTGGGATGAAACGAGCAACCAGTGGCCTGCACTTTGAACCCAGCAAGAAAACATCCATATTCATCGAAAAGTGAAAACCAAAAAGCTGTAATTCACATGCGTCTTTCCTCCAGCGACAGCCATGGCTCGTTTGGAAAATGTGATCACGTCCCTGGTGGACATGTTCATTGAACATGCTGATGGTGACGGCAAACTAAGTAAAGAAGAGTTCAAGAAACTGCTGGAGAAGGAAATCTCCAACCAAGAGATTAAAGTGAGTAACTCAGCACATTAGATTCAGTGTGAGAGCGTCTTTGAATTTCATTCTGATTAAGACGTGTGAATTTGTCCTCCAGGAAAAAATCTGTGCCTCTGGAAGAGCTGCCAGGTTCCTGGACAAGAACCGCGATGGCGAGATTGACTTCAAGGAGTTCTGTCGGTGCGTGGGTCTGCTGGCCAAATGCCACTACAGTAAGAAGACCGGCAAGACTGACGACGACAACGACGAATAAACGAACACGCTGAAGACTTTCTGCCAATGCAACATCTACCGATGTCTGCTCGTGTCGACCACTGAATGTGACTTTGAATGTCTTCTGTTCATTAAAAGTACACAGAGTTGGAAAGGCCTGTCTGTGGTCACTGCAGCATCGGCCTGTTCTTGTCCTCTTCTACAGCTTCTCCTGCAGATCTATCATTGTTTCCTCAACAACGTAAACATCTCAGTGAGGTCGTCGACAGAGTCATAGCTGTACCCTATTTGCCTTTACCCTCATAGCGCTCAGGTTTCACTCTTGCTTTGTATGTGGACCATCAACGCCTCTGCATCTTTTTGTTGAACAGCTTGTTTGTTTAGATGATCTCATCTAGCTCAAGCTGAATAAACAGAAAGTACCTTGTCCGAGGTCTGCGAGTCATATTGACTTTATAAAATACATTCATGACCCGTTATAAAGAATTTTTTTTTATTAATAAGCCACTTGTTGTACATGTACTAAATGCGAACAGTATTCAGGCGTAACCCTTCAAGAGAGGAAGCTCAGGTGAATTGGATTAAATGCTGCCACCTTGTGGTTAGTTTTATGACTCTGTACGAGTTGTATGCAGAAATACTGTACTTAAAGGTTTGTGATTGGAGCGAGAAAATCCATTATATTTAAGAAAAAAATAACAATTTGACTTCAACTGTATTAATAAAATTAAAAAAAAGCTTTTCAGCAAACACCACACCTATATTCCAAAATATTATCCAAAAATATTACCACTTGTCCTTGACTTACTTCTCTGTAAGAGACAATTTAAAAGAAAGAGGTATACATGATTTTAGAGCTCACCGATAAGAACCACGCTGTGAGCGACATCGAACGCGTCCTGGGGCGGTCTCGTGAATCATCGGACTCTCTCGGCTGTTTCCGGTGTGTGTCGACAGTTAGCTAGCCGAGCTGGTTAGCCTGGTACTACCAGCTAGTGTTTGCAGGGCTGTTCTATGGGAGTTAAGTCGGAGTGAATGATTCAAATTGCGTAGACCAATGGCCGACGTCGAGGGACAAGGGTTCTGCTCGTCGGTCCCTCCGTTGTCTCAACCTTCGCCCGGTAACGGCTCGGAGAGCGGTGACGTTACGCCGGGCACCGGCGCCAGCTGCCCGACTCCCACCACCGTTACCTCGGGCCCGCGGCTCGTCCGAATAGTGAAGTCGGACTCGGGCTACGGCTTCAATGTTCGGGGGCAAGTCAGCGAAGGAGGTCAGCTCCGCAGCATTAACGGGGAGCTGTACGCTCCCCTGCAGCACGTCAGCGCAGTCCTACCGGGAGGTGCTGCTGACAGAGCCGGGATCTCGAAGGGGGACCGGATCCTGGAGGTGTAAGTGACCGCCGTTCGCTTCACGCTAACCCGAGGTAGATGACTGTCTGACCTGGGTACATGTGAACCAACATGTTGCTTGTTATGGAAGTTTCGGTAGAATGTTGGGGTGTTTGTTGTGGAGAGGGTGAATGCACCGGACAATACCGGGTTTCGCTTATGAAAGGGGCGTTTGTACGAGATGCAAAAGCTCCAAGGGTCATTAGGAATTCCCATCACACGTATTCCCAGTCACCTCTGGCACAGCTCTGCATCATCACACCCTGCATTTATTACAGCTTCCTGAAGCTATTCCACAAGATCAAACCCAAATCAAGTCAGCAGCAGCATCACTGAGCGTCTGTTGTCCTCCTGCCATGTTGGTATGCATGGAGATGTTGGAGTCTTGTTGCTATGGAGAGCATCAGCATCAGCAGCAGTACTCTGCCTCCAGTGGGTTTGGGGATGCAGAAAAGAGGGGAGAGACTTCAGTTGCGTTCTGATTGGCTTCGCTCCTCAAATTTCTGAGTCTCATTGGCTGGAGGGTGCACACTGCTGTGTTAATGGATGGCCTTCTGTAACCTGGCAGTTTGTTGACCCCATTTTTCTCCTGTGGGTGTGCGAGCTTGTGGGGGGATATACACTTCTCACAAGACGTTAAGGGACATTTGACTTTGGAGTGAAATCCATGGAAAATGTTCATGCTCCATTTAACCCTTTTAACACCAGCGGTATTCCTGGTGCTACATTCTGCTAGCATGCGAGCATCCTTTGGAGAACCATAATTACACAACTCAGATAATGTTGAACAGATTCTGGAAGCTATCAAGTTGCAGTCAGTTCCCCTGTCTGGTGTGAGGAAGGAGAAAACGTCCATCGGTTCCTGAACGTTGAAAACAGCCATGTTGCTGTCGTTACGGTAATCCCATTCGATCCGTTGCCAGAAGCCAGCGAGTCATTACCATAATGACAGCAGCTTGGATGTGAAGTGCAACTTCTTGACTTTCTCTTCTTCTCCTAGCTCCTCCTCCTTCATTCCAGGTAGGGGAACAGAGTAAAACTTACCAACTTTCAGGAACGTTCTCTGAGAGAGGAAATAGTATTTAGGGTACTCCAAAATACGGCAGAACGTATCTGCAGTGATGCCGTTGGTGTCGAAGGGTCAAATAGAAGCGTGCAGTGGTAGTTTCCTCATCCCCAACGTCAGGCGTGTTTAAATATCAACTGTCCTTGAACCAAACTAAAGTGGTTGATTCATGGATGAAACACAATGTGCATTGTGAATTTCCACCCAAAAGCTGAAAACACTTTATGAGTAGTGTATGAAGAGATGTGTTTTTTTTTTAATTTTTTTTAAAGTCCCGTTAGACAAATATAATGTTGGCTTTACATATGAGGCAAAATAATTGGCACTGGTCACTCCCAGCTAGTGGACGTCTCCCTTGGATCAGTTGTTAAATTTACGGTGGTGTGAAATGTATTTTCCGTCCAGCGGGTGAGATTAGTTTGAATATGACTGGAGCGTTTTACTCACAGTATTTATTTTTACATGCAGTTAGTTTTCTGCTGCATAAATCCTCCTCTGATCCGCCCTGTCACAGCAGAGCTGTACGTAAACCCAGCAGCAGTGCTGTCAAGCGTCTGCTATTCTCTCAATGCAATCGATACCGCTGCGTTTTACACACAGAATAACTCTCCATCAGCCTCCTCTGTGATAAAGACCTGGCTGTGTGTATTTCCTCTGCTTGAGAAAGTCTTTGCATCCACATGAGCATGTGGTTGAGTGTGAATGGACTGTAGCCTCTAACGGTGATTTGGATAGTAAAAACATTGAATCATCGAGTACGGAGCGAACAAGAGCTGAAAACATGACATGGCGGAAATGGCCTCATAAAAACTATTTATCGCACGCAGAAGTGCTGAGACTGCAGGTGCAATGAATGGCCACCACATCATGTGCTGATTATATAGTCATAAAGCCTCTGAAATGAAAGCGCTGCCAAAATGCTTTGTCTGTGTTTTTCTCCCCACTGGTTTAATTTGCCTCTTCTGTCTTTCGGTAGAACTTCTCTGTACATTTGTTGTTTTGTATTTCAGATCTCTGCTCTGAGCCTTTTCCCTGTGCCTATTAGTCTGGTGTGCTTTATAATAATGTTATAATATTTATTATACTGAACAAGTTTCTTTCCAGATTGGTGTTTGTGAACCACGGCCTCCAGCTGTCTCTGAAACCCCCACATTATGCATTATTTTCTTTGTTTGTTGTTTATATTATTTTACTTTTTTAGCAAAAGCAAAAAAAAGCAAGTGTCAGTTTGTTTGTTTGTTTGCTCCTTTGTCATTTGTCGTGTCCCTGTTCAAAAAGCAACGGGGTGAATGTGGAGGGAGCCACCCACAAGCAGGTGGTGGACCTGATCCGGGCCGGGGAGAGGGAGCTGGTTCTGGCCGTGCTGTCCGTCCCCCCGCAGGAGGCCGACTGCCTGGACCCCGGTGACGATGGCTCCGCCCAGTCCTGCTACGACTACTCGGACAAGCAGGCCGTCCCCATCTCCGTGCCCAGCTACAAACACACGGAGCTCAACCAGGAGAAGTTTGTGGTGAGGACACGATGACCTCTTTGGTTTTTTTTCTGTAGTCCCCCCCCCCGTCTCAACCCACTCCTCTCTCCCCTCCCAGGTCTACAACGTGTACATGGCCGGCCGGCAGCTGTGCTCAAAGCGCTACAGAGAGTTTGTGATCCTACACCAGAACTTGAAGAGGGAGTTTGCCAACTACATGTTCCCGAAGCTGCCGGGGAAGTGGCCCTTTTCTCTGTCGGAGCAGCAGCTGGACGCGCGACGAAGAGGCTTGGAAGAATACCTGGAGAAAGGTGATGGCGCGAAGGGAGCAGGTGGTTTATCTGGGTATCGGTCCGCTGTTGGCTAACACTGGTCCCCACACACCTGGGTTCTGTCTGCAGTTTGTTCCGTGCGGGTGATCGGGGAGAGCGACGTCATGCAGGAGTTCCTGTCTGAGTCCGACGAGGTAAAGTTCATGTGTGTGTGTTTGGTAACAAAGCCGTGGAATATTTTCGTCCAAATGGATCCTTGTAAATGACTGGACAGGCTGTAGTGCATCCTCCAGACCTGTAGGTGGCACTGAGATTCACCAAAAACGGAGACAAAGAGACGGTCATTTCAGAACATAGTTGTGTTTTTTTTTCAGTACGTTGCTGTGAACTATTATTTGTCGCGACCACCATTTTAAAAATTTTGCCGACACAGCAGCAGTCCCGTGCAGCCGTTGCTATGACAACCCCACTCAGGTTGAGTGACACCCCCCCCCACACACACTCTGTCCCCTCCTCCTCTCCTAGAACTATAACGGCGTGTCGGACGTGGAGCTGAGAATAGCCATGCCCGATAAGACGGCGACCGCGGTCCGAGTCCGCAAGAACTCCACCACAGACCAGGTCTACCAGGTAGACGCTCACCTGACCTCTGACCTCCAATGCACCGTTCTACTCATATGTCTCTTCTCGTCTATCGCTCTCCAGACTTATTCTCTCTCTTTCTGTCTGCTCTTCCCACCCTCCCTCCCTCTGTCCCCATCTCTTTCGTTGTCTAACCCCAAACAGTCGAGGCACTAGTCTTCTCTCCTTCCCTACCTCCCTCTACCTCCCTCCCTCAGTCTCTCTCCCTCCACCTCCCTCCATCTCCCTCCCTCACTCTCTCCTTCCATCTCCGTCCCTCTCTCCCTCTCTCCCTCCATCTCCCTCCGTCTATCTCTCTCCCTCCACCTCCCTCTCTCCCTTCCTCTGTCCCCGTGTCTTTTGTTGGCCCCCCCCGCCCCACCAGCTGACATCAGCTTCTGGTGTGTCCCTGCAGGCTGTGGTGGTCAAACTGGGCATGGACGGTGTGACCGCCAGCTACTTCGCCCTGTTTGAGGTGATCAACCACACCTTCTGTGAGTTGATGGACTTCTTCTGTGTCTGTTGTTTCCACGTCATGTGGAGTGTGGTCGGACTCACGCGTCAACGTCTTCAAGGTTGATACAGGAGCACGTGACGTGTCGTCTGCAGCCACTGGCGGCAGTGGAAGGACATGCAGAGAATGACAGTGTGCCTGCGTTTTAGAGAAGAATCCAGCCTTTTTAAACACTGCATGAAGAATGTGAAGAAAACAACATAATAGTCTCTAAGAAAACAGTTCTCACTTTCCTTCCCCCCTCTCCTTCTTCTTCTTTCCAGTACGTAAGCTCGCCCCCAACGAGTTCCCCCACAAACTGTACGTACAGAACTACACGTCAGCCATCCCAGGAACCTGCCTCACCCTGCGCAAGTGGCTCTTCACCACAGAGGAGGAGGTTCTGCTGAATGACAACCAGCTGGCTGTCAGCTACTTCTTCCACCAGGTGTGTGTGTGTGTGTGTGTGTGTATGTTAGATTTTTGTTTTTGTCTGTTGTGTCTTTTAATATGTAGATTTCCACTCGGTTTATGTATTTTATTTTATTTTAATTTCCCTTATTATGTTATTATTAGTATGACTATTTTATTTTTATTATTATTTTTTATGTTTTTCTTTTCACGTCACCATCTTGCGTTCCTGTAACGAATGAATTTCCCTCCCGGAACCAGTGAAGTCCTTCTGACTGCGTGTCATTGTGCAGGCGGTGGAGGACGTGAAAAAAGGTTCCATCAAAGCCGAGCAGAAGTCCTATCAGCTGCAGAAGCTGGCGGAGCAGAAGAAGATCTCCACGGTCGGTCGCCGAGTCCGTTTGTATTTTATTCCCGCGTGTGCACGAGGGGCGTGAGTGAGTTGGGTGTCCGTGCTCTGTCTCAGTACCTGAGTCTGCTGAGGGACTGCGACGGCTACAACGAGATCGTCTTCCCCCACTGCCCCTGCGACTCCCGGCGTAAAGGCCACGTGGTCACGGCCGTCAGCATCCACCACTTCAAGCTGCACGCCTGCACCGAGGAAGGGACGCTGGAGGCAAGGACAGACGTTTGTTAGTGTCTGCGGACACGTACGTGCACGGCTCAGGGAGGTGGTGTGTGCTCCGTGTGCGAGCGAGAGCTGGACAAAAGGTCAGGACGAGCGCTGAGGACATGTAAAACCCAGTCGTATGTGTGATTCCAGAACCAGGTGATCGCGTTTGACTGGGGGGAGATGCAGCGGTGGGACACGGATGAAGAGGGAATGGCCTTCTGCTTTGAATACGCACGTGGAGAGAAGAAACCGCGCTGGGTGAAGATATTTACACCTTATGTGAGTACGGAACAATGTAATAACAACAACAACAACAACAACAACAACAACATAATAATAATAATAATAATAATAATAATAATAATACGTTGTTGTTATTATGAATCATAGTAAAATGTATTATTATTATTAAAATTAAAATTTATGAAAATGTATATTATTATTATTGTAGATAATAACAACAACAACAACAATAGAATATATTATTACAATTATTATTGTTATTGATAATAACATGTATAATTATTAGTATTATTTATTATAAATGATTATTAATTCTAAACTTTATTTGTGTAGCACGTTTCGCACACACATGCAGCTCAAAGTGCTTGACAAAATAAAACGAAACAAAAAAGTAAACGCATATGAATGTTAATAGGGTGTGTGTGTGTGTGTGTGTCTGTGTGCGTGCATGCGTGCTGGGGGCGGCGGCTGCTCAGTTTAACTACATGCACGAGTGCTTCGAGAGGGTCTTCTGTGAGCTCAAGTGGAGAAAAGAGGTGAGGATGCTCAGAACGTGTTCCTTCAAAACCTCGTTGGTCTGTTTCCGTGTGGTCCTGCTGCGGGACCCGTCACGGTCCACGGGCCACAGGTTGACAAACCACCCACGGTTGGCACGGCGATGACTCTCCGAAGTCACCTTTTTCCTAAGACGTTAAGACCACATGAATTTGTTCATCGTCTCCCGTTGCTCCGGTTACGGGTCTCGGTAGTTTGCATGCTCTCCCCGTGTGTGCGTGGGTTCTCTCCGGGTACTCCAGCAGCATGCTGAGGTTAACTGGAGCGAGCGTGCGTGGTCGTCTGTCCTTCATGGACCCGGACGTTCCCCCTAGCCCAGACCCGTAACCGTAGCAACGGCAGATGACGACCCGACGAGCGTGTACGACGGACCAGACCTCGGTGATGGTTTGTGTGTTGTCGTGTCCGTGCAGGTGGAGGAGGAGGCCACGGACGAGGACAACAAGAACTGCAGTAAAGATGGTATGTGTGCCAAGGTAAGGCTGGGCCTGCCTGTCCCGTCGCCCCCCCCCCCCGGCCTCGTGTGCCTCGCTGCTCGTCTCTCTCCTCCCTCTGAGTTTGTCCCCGTCCGTCCTGTCGCTCCTTTCCGTCCTAGAATATTTTCCAGCTGCTGAGGTGCAGGCGGGATGGAGGCGCCCCGGACAGGAGATCGTTACCTCTTAACTCGCCGTCGACGCCGCTCGGCTCCGCCCTCATCTAGCTTCAGACGCTCGAAACCGACGGCTACAGGCACACGAACGTCACCCGTCACACCCCCCTGAAAGACGAGAGTCGACCCCTGGTGCCAACCAGCAGGGACCTGGAACGGGATCCAACGAGGTTTGCGCCAACGAGGGAGAGTCAGAGCAGTGAGTCTTTTCAAGGGAAACACTGAAAAGTCAGGGCAGCCAGCTGGAAACATTTTCATTTGATGGCCTTTTTGAAATCAGCCGGAATGTGACAAATGAAGCGTTGGGAGGGTGGAAGCAGAAAATCGTAGGATTGTTTTGTGTGCAGAGAGAAGAAACTTAAGTTGCACTTTATTCAACAGTATTAACAATGGAAGCTGTGTTGCATTCACTTGACAAAGTTGAAACTGTTTTTATTGAGTATTTTTTTCTGTTTTTTGTGGTATATTTTGTTTTTTTCTGTTTTTCCTGTCATGTTTTGTATGGTATTTTTTTCTTGGGTTTTTTTGTGACAATTCTTTCTGTTTTTATTTTATTTTTTCTGTTTTTTTTTTCATTTATCAGGCTATTTTTTTTGCTTTACTGAGCTTGGTATAATGGACGCAAACATGACCAGCTTCTTTATTTGAAGTTGTTTTTGTTTGTTTCACTGTCTTGAAGATAGATGATGTTATCTTTTGTCGACTTGACACAGGCACCTTAAGACTTTGCGGTTGTTCAGACAAGAAGCTCATTCAGAGCTGCTGGACATTGGAATGTTTCACCAGAATCAGGTGGACTCATCTCCTCCTTCAGGAATAAAAGATTGTCACGAAAAAACAGAAAAATTACCATGAAAAACAAAAAATTATGATGAAAAAAATTACTTTGAAAAACAGGAAATTAAAATATACTCTGGGAAAAACAAAAAATTACCACGAGAAACTGAAAGAAAATGACTGAAAAGAAGACAATACTAACTAATACTTTTTATGCGTCAAGTGAATGTAATATGCTTCCTTAATTACCAACCTCCAAACAGATGTGTGTGTGTGTGTGTGTGAGACTCAGCTGGCGGGTGCGATACTAAACTGTCTACCGGTGGTTGTCTCATTGAACAGTTTCACAAACACAGTCAAACGCTGCAGGTTGCAAGTACCCTGAATCAACAGCAGGGGTCCTTCTCCCCCCGCCTGCCTGCCACTGGGTCTGAAACTCCCACAGGATTTATTATAGACCCATAACTCACATGGCCTTCACACACACACGCATACTTTTAATCTCAGTAGGTGGAACTGTTAAATGCTGCGCTCCACATTCAGGTTAAGTACATTTCTTTCTTGCATCCTCCATCAGTGTGGGAGGCGTCATGGCAACGGCACAGTGATAAATGACAACGTGATGAGATAAAACCTCACCGTCATCCTGGGGGCCAGTCGTTCCTAGGATGTCTGACTGGATTGGATCGCATTTGGAAAAAAAAAAAGGTTGTTGAAAAGGGAAAAAGACCCGTCCCGTAATCCAGTCTGGGTTTTAATCTGGATCGAACCTTCAGTTTGTGTTCAGACCTTTTCAGTTGGATTTGGAAAACGTTATCCAAAAGAAAGTGGGCAGAACACAGGGTTAAACTTTAAAATTGGTTAAATAATCCAATGGATCCAATAATCCGTTGAACATCAGTACTATTTTACACTTGACGTGTTTAACTCACAGTGAGAAGTAGAGAAAGTAAGTAAAAATGATAATAATCCCCCAAACAGATTTCAATAACAAAAAATATAAAAAATTATATTTAAAAAAAAGTAAATATTAAAAATATTTAAAAAAATAGAAACAATCATCAGTGTAGATCCCATCAAAAATAGTTTCATCCTACACGAGCACTGGTAAACTAGGTCAACTAGTTAGAAAACTGTGTGTTTAGATCAGGGCGATTACAACCCAAGAAATGACAGACATCCAAATGTGGATCATTGTGATCCAGATGAGATGTTTTGAACAACTGGACCCCGGTGGTGAGAGGGAACTCTCCACCCAAGAATCATGGCAAAGTTCAAACGTGCATTCTGTGGAAGGTGCTGATGAACTCTTAGGACTTAGATTTTTTGTGTTCAGATCCTTCAGGGAGCGTTTGATTACACAAAGAATCTAGCACATGCTCAGATTAGTCGTGGCATTAATAACACACAGGTAGAATTGTTCTTTTCTGAGATCATTATCTGTATAAAGAAATACAAAACATGGCTGAATTATGCAAAAGAAGCAGATCTGGTACGTGAAGTTGTCAGTCACCTGAGGCTGGTG
The DNA here is from genome assembly GCA_901007665.1 of Aeoliscus strigatus. Lineage (NCBI taxonomy): Eukaryota > Metazoa > Chordata > Actinopteri > Syngnathiformes > Centriscidae > Aeoliscus > Aeoliscus strigatus. Next base: position 26,439 of record CAAKHB010004016.1, read on the forward strand.
GTCGGTGGTCGGTGGTCGTGTGAGGACGGTTGACGGGACGTTGACGGGATTCCTGTCAGGTTCAACCGAAGCGGGTGTGACGTGGTCGACGTTCTCTCTGTCGCTGTCACGTGCATTATTTATTTCAGCGAGACGTTTCTCACTTTTTACGGCTTTCAAAGAGTCACGCGAATGACGAAGAACGCCGCTCTGACATGTGTACAATTTCAGATTGTTTGGTTACGTCGCTTCCTGTAATAAATTGTAACATATTCTTTTAATAAACCAATTTATTGATGCAGAAGTTCTGCTGTTTTTGTCCGCATTTTAGTCATTATTGTGAGTTGGAGGAGACTAATGACTAATGATGATATTTTAACTTTACCAGAATTCTACCTGGAACATGACCTGGTTTGATCATAGTGCAGAACCACTTTATTTCAAAATAAAAAGTTATTTAAGATTTTTTCATATTTCACTGATTTTTTAATTTTTAAAAATTATTTTGAATGTAAAATTTTCTGTTTATATTGGAATACACAGTATATTCACTATATCGGAGGGGAGTCTTAAACTGTTTGTGAATAACCAACAACGTAATTAAATCATCTTTTTTGATTCCCAATATCAGATACGTTAAGAGTCAAAGAATCCCCAGTCTGATCATCTGTTAACTCTGTTAATCATCTGTTAAGATGATGGATGGATGGACAATACGACATCACCATAGAGACAGGTCATGTGGACATGGTTTACAGTTCTGTCAGACGGCTTGTTTGTTTTTCCATCCGGCAGCACGTGAATGCAGCGTGACACTGGTCCAACTTTGAAATCCTGATGAACTTCCCAGTGAGCTGCTGCTGACGGATCCAGTCGATCCCGTTCCCACGTCTGCTCTCTTTCCTCCTGCGTTCTTATCTCACTCCTCCTCTCCATCGTCTCCCTATCGCTCCGGTTACGGGTCGCGGCTGTGCTGGAGCCAAATCCCGCACAGACACAGGGAGAGCATGCAAACCTCAGGTCAGGAATCAAACCCTTTTGCTGTGAGGTGACAGTGCTAACCACTGCTCCACCGTGTCGCCTCCACTCCGACATGATCCAGTGAGACCTGGGACACAATCCACCAACACGCAGAGACACTTTGCATCGCTAACCAGTAATGATGAGCTCTTGATGCACATCCTCGCAACATCTGCATCTCCTCCTCCTCCTCCTCCTTATTCACACCAGGTAGAGGAACCGAGGAACTTCCCAGCTTTCAGGAACTGTTTGTTTTCTGACAGCGCAACTAGTCGCGTACTTACGGTTCTCTAAAGTATGCTGGCGTGAATGTATCAGCAGCGATACTGTCGGTGTTGAAGGGTTCAGAGAAGTATGCAGAGACAATGAGGATAAGGGTGTGTGTGTGTGTGTGTGTGTGTGTGCTACATTTATGGATTTTTCTTCATTTTGTCTCCCCACACGTCAGCAGCAGCCGTCAGGAGAACCGCAGCAAAAGCCTGCAGGTGAACTGTGTGGGATGTACAATCAGATCTGTTCACATTTTCTTTTGTCATCGTTTCCACATCAGCAAACAGTGTCAATGAACAGTGGGTGTGTGGGTGTGGGTGTGTGAACTGGACGGAGAAAAAAAGTGAGTTTCAGCGTTGTGTCTGCTTTCTGCAAATTTGTGTGTTGGAGCTGGACCGGGGGGAATGGGGAATGGGGGGTGGGGGTGCAGTGTCTGTGATTAATTACCTGCGATGGTGCATCGCTTTGCTGTGATTGGCTGCTGCTCAGTGCTCCATTAAAAGACCCAGAGCATCGATCTGACAGCGCTCGGCCCTGATGTCACACACTCCACATCCAAAGGTCTCTGCCAATGACTGGATGGATGGATGGATGGAAGGATGGACGGATGGACGGATGGATGGATGGATGGATGTTGGATGGAGGATGGTTGATGGACGGATGATAGGTGGATGATGGACGGATGGAAGGATGAATGATGGACGGATGGATGGATGATGGATGGATGGATAATGGACGGATGATGGATGGATGGAGGATGGAAGGATGAATGATGGACGGATGATAGGTGGATGATGGACGGATGGAAGGATGAATGATGGACGGATGGATGGATGATGGATGGATGGATAATGGATGGATGGAGGATGGAAGGATGAATGATGGACGGATGGATGGATGGACAGATGGATGATGGATGGATGGATGGACAGATGGATGGACGATGGAAGGATGAATGATGGACGGATGGATGGATGATTGACGGATGGATGGACGGACAGATGGACGATGGATGGATGGACAGATGGATGGATGGATGGATGGATGGACGGACAGATGGACGATGGATGGATGGATGGATGGATGGACGGACAGATGGACGATGGATGGATGGACGGATGGATGGATGGATGAAGGATGGATGGATGGATGGATGGATGGACGGACAGATGGACGATGGATGGATGGACAGATGGATGGATGGATGTGAATGTGAGTGTGAACGGTGGTCTGTCCTTCAAGTGGCCCTGATGAGCTGGCGACCGTTCACCCGTTGACAGCCGAGATGACCCGGAGCAAAGGGGAGATGATGAATGAATGAATGAATGAATGAATGGTAAGAATGGAGACACATGAAGGGTTAAGAAAGTAAAAACGCGATCAGTAATCGTAAAAAAAAGAATACAATCCAATCAACTATTGAAATGGAATTAAGTAAATGTAAAAGGTGTGTGTTGCGCCATGGATGTGTGTGTGTTCAGCAGCAGCTGGATCCCGGAGGACAAAGTCCTTCCTCGCTTTCTTATTAATTATCGATCAGTTACAAACTTCATTACACATACTTGCATTTTCAGCACATTGTTCCCTGATGTTCTCATCCGACCAAGCGTGTTCGTCCTCTCTCCATCTCTGGACCTCTGCAGTTTCTCCCCAGCGTCTCCCTTTTTTTTTTGGCCTCTTTCTCCATTTTTTTCTGCTTTATTACTGTGCTTCATTACCTCCCTCCTCTCTTTTATCTTTCTTGTCTCTGCTCCTCATGCCCTCAGCTTCCCTTTTTAGCATCAGAAGAGGAGAGACCCGGGGAATCTGATTCACGTCTGCAGGAGCAATATGAAGGGGTTTATCTTTTAGCGTGTTTTACGGCTGTCGCGTCAGGAAGTCAGGATTCACACAGGATTAGTGTCACCTCGGTACGTGGGGTACGTCGGGGATATAAATGGTCAGTTCATATGGAACAAGAAAAATCAGTCAAACTACCACCAGGGGGGTAAGCTTTTGTTTAATTTTGGTTTTGGGGGGAACGCAGGTTTCAGATACAGCTGGAGGTCGTGGTTCACAACCACACGATTCTGGGGACTGGACAGAAGCTTTGAGTGCTTCTTCCAGAGCCGCCATGCTTGAAAATCCAGGAAAAATGTGTCTTTAAACACTTTTAAACAGGATATGACGAAATATCTACACACATATTCACTGCAGGTCTAAGTATGACCTGAGGTCATACTCAGGGACCCTTTTACAGTCGGGAAAAGTCACTGTGATCTTTACTGACATCTCATTGTTTACTGATATGGAACATTGGGACGGGACTAAAATATGAGGTAATTAGTTAGAGTTAAAACTAAGTCACATTTTATCTGCGTTCACACATCTTTGAGCGAAGTGTATCTCAAGCAACGTTGTTTCTTTGCTGATTTTTTTTTATTTGTTTAGTTTGGTCCTTTTCAGCCTCCTTAAAAGCAGCTCACTTTAAATATCACAGCAATGCGACATACGTTCAATGTCAGTGGGTACAAGATGTCCCTTTGTAGGTAATGCTGTGGTATGTGAGTGATGCACAAACCATTCACCATGGTCATATTCTGTTCCTGTCATGTAAAATGGCCTTAGGACTCAGACCTTGTGTAAACTGTAGATACACTAGAAATTCCCAGAGGAAAATGTGTGTGTTAGTTTTGTTTGGACAATGAAATTAGGAAACGTAGCCCGTCGTTTGTTGACGATCAGGTCATTGTTTTAATGTGATGAGTTCAAGCTCCAGCATGTGTGTTCGAGCCCATGTTTCATGCAGGGTCAGGTGTGTTTTACTGAGCAGGGGCCATGCTTCTTGATTCTCTGAAAAAAAGTCTATTGATTCATTCATTAAAGTACTTGGGATGTTGCCAGTTATTCACAGTTTATCCAAACATCCACGGTAACAATAGGCTGTATGTGAGGGGAAGTCAATAAGAAATAGTCAGACTTATAGTAAAGAGGTTTTTTTGTCCCGGGGTCAGCAATTGTGCTTGAAAAAAAAAAAAAAAAAATCGGAACATTTTCTCTTGTCTCTTCACTCCATTCTCCTCTCTTCTCGGTTTTGCCTCTCAGAGGAAGTCTTTGGAAAGTGCTTCACCAAAGTTGGGTGCAGCCATGAGGATGGCGATGGTACAGATGATGTTGAAAACACTGAACCCGACCAGGCACAGACGGTCGATGACGGCGGCGGCAAACTGCCACTGTTCGGCGACGCTGAGCTGCCGATCCTGTTCACGAACACGGTCAACTAGGAACTGCACCTCCGCCATAAGAGCCTGCAGCTGGCCGTCGACTGCCCCACCTCGCACCACCCCGCTGAGGGTGTGCGCGGCGGGTGCCCTCCCTGACCCGGCCCCCGCCTCCAAGCCTCCAGGTCCTGAGGATGTGGTTGACAGGTCACGTTCTGGGGCCACTGGAGTTTCCGGTAGGGGGCTTCCGAGTTTTGCAGACGATAGGTGGTGATGGACGGGTGTATCTGCAGGTTGTCCCCCCGTCCCTGCGACTCCTTCTCCATCTCCCCCACCGAGGCCCCAGCTACCTCTCCTGTGAGCTCTGGTCTTCTGAGCTGGTTCCAGTTCTGCAGTGGTCTGGAAGGTCTGGAAACCCATGTAGGGCAGATGGCCGTTTGGTTGGGAATGCTGATTGGGGCTGGGGTCTCTTCCAGCTTGGGAGCTGCACTGGTGTGTTGGTGGGTGGTTTAGCTGAGCCAGGCTGGCCTGCAGAGAGCTGAGGCTCTGGGGGACGATGGAAGGCACCGGGGTGGGTATGGTGGTGGTGGTAGCGGTGGTGGTGGGGGAGGACAGGGTCTTGCTTTGAGAGTCGGCCTGGCTGTGGAGAACAGCTGGGTCCACTCCTTCACCTGGGCGCTTCATCCGCAGGAACCAAGGAACCCACTGCAGCAGAACCAGACTGACCTGTCAGAGGAGGTGTGATAGAAAATGTATGATATTGCTAGAAACTTGAGTTGATGGGATCATTCATGTTGAACAGTTTATATGGTGCTGAAGTCGATGATGGGGCAACAGTTCCTTTCCTCCTGTCCTAAGGTCATACCCCACCGACTACAACAATTCCTTATCTTCTGGTTCCAGTTGATAAAGAATCTGACAAACGGGACGTAGACATGACTGGTTGAAGTGTCTGATGTCATGAATGGTTAGTCCTACTCAAAGGTATAACACCTCAGTGACTATTGTGTTGTCTTTGAGCAACTCTGTAATGACTGCTTAGGTCCTCCGTAAGACTTGTCCCTTCTGCAAAATAAAACTAGAAAAGCCCCCAGACCTCCTCCAATCAGCTCATTTCCACCGATGTTGTGGTTTCATATCGTCATCCTACATTCATTTTATTTACTCTATCTACAACTTACTTCACTGATCGTCAAAACATGACTTTGTCACTAACAGTCAAATAGTTCATCCCAAAAAAAAATCATTAGCAACATTGTTACACGAATCATGAGCTCTGAGCTCTATTTTTTTTCTTTTTGTTCTTCCTTTTCTTTTTTATTTCAACAGTAAAACAAAAAAAACCTGGGTGGGCTCCAACCCCCGACCTTTGTGTTAACAGACAGACCCACTAACCACTGGACCACAGAGACAGTCCACTGCTGCTATTGTGGAGTTCTACACACAGATGCTGAAAATGAGGAAGAATCCTCCAACAGATTCCTGGATCCAGAGGGTTCCAGAACTGGTCCTGGTCCATTAGCAGCAGTTACTGAAAATCTCATTCAAATCTGCTGATAACAGGAAGAATCCAACCTACCCATCGTGGTATGTGCCCACTGTTGGGGTTGTGGTGATGGAACTGAAGGACAACAACTGTGGCCACGACAGACATCCCCACAATCACCATGGTGCTGGCAAAGTACTGACCTGGGACAGAAAGAAGGATCGAAGGCGATTTGTATGCTGTGGACGTTTGACATCCCGCAAACACGGCAGAAATACACGAACCTATAAGTGGAACGGAGTCTGAAGTGGCAGGCATAATCTCTGCAACCATCAACATGAAGACAGTTAGAGAAAGCAGAACCGTGATGCCTGGAGGCAGACACAAGACGCCAGGGAGCGGCGGGTAGCACAGGAGAAGAAAGAACGAGAAAGAACGAGAGGCAGTACATAAGTACAGTTTGTGAAACAGTGTACTTGGTATGCTGCGCTTGTTTTCCCTCCATAATCATCTGTCTCTCTGGCACTCCGAGGAAAGGCCCCCCCCCCCACCCTTTTTCTTTTTCTGTCAGCCTCTTGACAGCGTCTGCATTAGAAGTTTGTCATGGAGCGATCGTAAGAAAACCACTAAAGGAACAAGATAAGCCGATGCCTCTGCAAGTAGAGTTTACAAAATATGCCAGACATATATTCTACTTCTGGCAAACACACATTTTGCTTTGTGCCGCATCATATTCTTCCACTACTTCGTTCCTCACCCAGGCTTATCTTCTCTCCAGAGTTGGCAGGAAGCAGGAAGACCAGCAGGGTCATGGAGGAGAGGAGCACACAGGGGACGAGCAGGTTGAGAGCGTAGAACAGCGTCCTCCTTCGTAAGGTCACCACGAAGGTGACGTCAGGGTAGGGCTCCGCGCAGCAGTCGTAGAACACCTCGTGACGACCTCCTGGGACCTCTGAAGAAATCAGAGAAGATGCAGCAGAGACATGATAAACGCCTTCGAGAAGACAACACATACTCAGGACGCCGTTATCGCCCTTTCTGACTGATTACACTATCCTTTTCTACGCTGATGATGCTATTCTATATTCTTCTGTGCTACAATTTTTTTTTTTTAATCTTGCTTTTGTTCCTCTCTGCCACAGGAACTTCAACACACACACCAGCCAATGAAACATTCATGCTGCATTCATGCTGCGCTGGACCACAAAACCCAACCAGAGTTCTTTAACCTCACATTCTGCAGGTTTCTGAGTTCACTTCGCCCCCGTGTGCACATACTTTATTGAATATTATATCATCATATATCACTGCGAATGATGCGGTTGGACTTAATAAAAGTGTAAACCCTCAGTTCTAAGAAAATCAATGACCTCCTGCAGCACAACATTCCACCCTGTCTCTGCTTCAGTACATTATCACAGGACTGTGTTTCATACAGAATGTTCGAACGCATTTGATTCATCCAACCTGCAGGAAACACTTTAGGGCTGGTGACACGGTGGAGCAGTGGTTAGCACTGTCACCGCATACCGACCAGGTTTGACACCTGGCCCAGGGATATTTCTGTGTAGAGTTTGTATTCTCGCCAGGTACTCCAGCTTCCTCCCACCTCCGAAAGCATGCTGAGCTTAATTGGTCCCTCTAAATTGCCTGTAGATGTGACTGTGTGTGAAGGGTTCAATGGCCATTCCTGTTGCCATGAAATTAGCTGGCAACTTGTTCATGACATGACAGGAAAAAATAGAGCTCAGAGGTCATGATTTGTGTAACAAAGTTGCCAATGTTTTTTTTAATAACTATTTGACTATTAGTGACAAAGGCATGTATTGATGATCAATGAATTTACAAGAGGAGATGAGATGAATGTAGACAACAATATCATGAGGAAATGAGCCGATGGGTGGAGGTCTGAGCTCTACCAGTGCTCTTCTAGTGTATATAAGATGAAATTGTAGCGGCTGCTTCTCAGCCCGTCTCACCCAGCAGGTCCCACTCTCCGTTGGGCATGTACCCAGAAACATCTGCCTCTTTCATCTGGATGTCCAGCAGCCAGCCGTCAAACGTCCAGGAGCCAAATTTCAGTTCACAGCGCTGGATGTCAAACGGGAACCATCGCACGTCCACATTGCACGTGCTGACGAATATACCTTTGGATATAGAAGAAAGAAACTTGATTGCAGCTGGCTTTAATGTTCTTTGAGCTCAATTTGTGTGTGAGTGATCCAAGATGAAGATCTTACCTGGAGGCAGATACTCACAGAACCCGCTGGAGTTAACCAGCACGTTGGTCTTAAAGGTGGCGTCGAACTTATCATGAGCGCTGTAGGACAGGAAAACACTGCCTATATAGTTTGGAGCTCAGCAGCAGCATCTCCTTCGTTTCTTTTTCAGTGTGTGTGTGTGTTTGTGTGTGTGTGTGTTTGGTGCAGCATACCTGTTGTACAGCAGTATGTCAGGTGTCCAGATTTGATCAGGTGTGAAACGAAGGTTTTTAACTCCAGGGTACTGTGACTGATTCCACTGGAGGTAGTGGTCATACCACTGCTGGAAGACACAGCACACATGTCAGACAGAAGATCAAGAGCAGGTCGTCCAGGAATAAGAAGGCTCCTGGTTTGAATCCCAGCTCCTGTGTCCATGTGGATGTGTCCTTAGGTATTTCATTTTATTTTATTTTATTTTATTTTATTTTATTTTATTTTATTTTATTTTATTTTATTTTATTTTATTTTATTTTATTTTATTTTATTTTATTTTATTTTATTTTATTCTATTCACCCATCTTTTAAGGGTTTTACCTCTCTGGTGTGTCCCCAGCTACCTGTTCTTAACTGATTTTAATTATTGTTGCATTATGATGGTGGTGGTGGTGGTGGTGGTGGTGGTGGGGGGGTTGTTTGGTTGTTTGCTTGTTTGGGCACAGTTAAGAAGTGTTATTTAGATTTATACAGGAATAGTTGGATTGACTGGTTGAACGGATGAATAAGGCGACATTGTAAAGATCTTTGAGTGCCATTAAGTTACAAAACCTTGTGTTGACATAATGAACCTTATCAGTAGGTTAGAAAAGCACAATGAAAATGCAGCTATTGAGCATGTTTGAAGGACAGAATGAATGTTTAGCCTGAGATTCTGTTTTAAAATATTTCCCAGCGTGTGTGACATGCGTTCACTCGTCTCCACCCGCCCTGATGTGGTGAGGAAATATGTGTTTTCAATACACAGATCAATAAATAATTATTATTCATTACTCACCATTTGCAGCCAGGCATTTGTGGTGAGGATCTGGTTCTTTTCATCCTGGCGGCGAAAAAAAAAAGAATAACGTGACTCAAAAATTTTTAGTCTGTTCTAGATCAATGCTCTCAAAGAGAGGTTCGCTCCAAATCATCCGACCATTCGCTCTGAATCAGCGGCTCATTCGAAGTGGCAAAACATACAGTCCTAATCTTCTTTGAAAATTATAACAATAAAAAACATTCCTCAGTTTAATAGCAACGATTTGGCAAATTCCACAATTTCTATTAAATATCTTCTGAATGCTTTTCAGTATGAACCCACCACACACTACTGCAGCTCCACTGCGGAAACATTATTCAAGGTGACAAACTTTGTAGGAGACACATTTAGTTTTTGTGTGATTCAGATTATCAAAGCCTTGTGCACTGTCTACCAGTAGAATCAGAAATAATTTCGGCAAGGAGCAGGGCCAGGAGCATAGAATGTACAGTACGTGAGGCAGAAGCAGCAAACGGATTGTTAGCTAGCTTTCATAACGTTGCTAACGTTAGCTAGCCAGCTAGCTAGACGTGGTAGCTTTGCACGTTACGAAAACACGGGTAGTTTGCAAACAACCCATGTTTTTGCGTTATATGTATTATATATATTATCATAATACACATAGCATGCTGGTTTGTTAGCAAAATAACTCCAGATTTTAATGAAATGTTCAGGAAATGCTGCCAATGGACCTGGACCAGATGATGAACTGTTGGTGGTGTTCTGGAACCATCTGGATCCAAGAATCTGTTGAATGAATCAGATGTGGTTCGTGCATCTTGGCTGGTCAGGGGTTCAAGCCCACCCAGGGATGGAGGCTTGTTTTGGTTTGTGCATGGTTTGTGTGACACAGTTTTTAATAACTACTTGACTATAAGTGACAAAGTCATGTTTTGATGATCAATACATTTATTCAAGATGAAATTAATGGTGGACGATAATGTTGGGTGGAAATTACCATATGGGTGGAAATGTGCTGCTTGGAGGAGGTGTGAGCTCTCCAAGTGCTTTTCTAGTTTTGGGTGAGTAATGTCTACATGTTATACGAGTTGGCTTACGTACCACATCCATGACCTGCATCAGAGTAAAAGAGAACTGGACCGTGAGGGTCTGCGAGTCGTTGGCCACCGGCCTTTCCATGGGATTGTAGTCCCTCAGCAGCTCTCTGAGCAGGAAGCGCTGGTGTGGACCCTGGACGGACTCTACGGGGAAAAAAACACGGGCGATTCGATGTGGATTTCTACAATAGTTTGAGAGGGCATGAAAGAAAAACCAAAAACAGAGAAAAGGCAGTCGTGCTATACAGCGGCGCGAAAGAGGTAATATTTCAAAGAGCTTGATGCGTTGCTCTTACAGCAGCTGGAATATACAGTCGAGTGGGTGATGTTGGACAAGTGAAGGGAGAAGATCATGATCAACTGTGGGGGAATGAAAAAGACGGCAGTGAGGGAAAGACATCACGCCTCCTCATCAATTACATCCCTGATTGATCGCACGCAGACGGTCCCACTCTTTCCACCGTCATAAAAAATGTCAGCTTCATTCCACGCAGGAAATAGTGAGGTGATTAAACACCGAAGTACCCAGCACACACACACACACACACACACACACACACACACACACACACACACACACACACACACACACACACAGACAGCACTCACAACGATGAGAACGGGAAACTCTCTCTGTCCGTTTGCCCCCATAACTCCAGTGGAGTCACTCTCAAAGGAGCAGTCGCTCTGACGTGGAGGCAAATGTCAGTGGTTAACAAGCCACACTGGACCTGCTACAATACACGTAAACATTTATATACAGTTTGTCGTGCTGGCAAACATTAACTGGCCTTTTGCAAAGCACATACAGGGAGAGAAATACAGAAAATGTGAACCATTTACACATTTTTACTAAATCATAATACCAGATTTATTCATCTCCTGTGCGTGTTCCCTCGCTTTCCATACTGTTCTAGAATACATCATCAGTATGAGACACTGCTAAGATGTGATCTGCAGTAAGAGAAATAAGGAAAAAAAGAAAAGACTTGGCATTTCTCACTGTTGCTTTCTCCTCATAATATAAATCTACAGTTGTGTTCTGGCCTCACACCAGCAAACCACCGGCCCAGCCACACAGCAACATACATGTGGAAAACACACACGCACACTTGTTCAAGTCCAGTCTGACTGAAAGCACCAGCGAGGGTCACTCACCGTGGAGCAGAGACGCAAGTATGAGCAGCCAAAGAGCCACGGCCAGCCACATGCTGCATTCCTCTGCTGCTTCGACGGGGAGAGAGGAAGAAAGGCAGCAAGGCAGGATGGTAACAGCAGTCAGCAATGAGAGAAGAAGGATTGTGGAGAAGAAACGCGCTGACAGTGGAGGAGCAGGGAAATAAAGAGAAAGAGAGAGGGGGAGGAGGAGAGAGATGCAGTTAAAGTGAGAGAGGCAACATGAACACTTCTCTGTTTCTGCAGCATTTTACCGTTTAGTGAACTTTTCTCTTGTTATTGCTTTGGTCCTTTTGGAGATTTTTGGACACAATGGGTCAGTGGTCCAGAGATGCTTTAGTCATGATGATGACATTGTGTTCTTCCATAACATATTATTATAAATAGACATCAAACCTAGTTCTCCTTGTCTGTCACTTGTTTGCATCATCACTGAAAAAGAAAGCTGCTTTCGTCTTTGGTCCAAGTTGACATCCGTGCTCTCACAGTTTAATGCTGACACCTGCTGGATGAGACTAAACCCACCAGGCATTATCTCTGGTCCCCTAAAGCAGCAAGGACCCTTAAACAGAAACAGATTACATCATTACATCACACTGTTGAATTATGTGATCTGATTTGTTCCTGTTTTGAGGTGTTTTATTACAGAGTTTGACCTAATTACCAAAATAATCAGCCTTTTTTTATTTCAATGCTTTTTTGTAATGTTTCTTTTTCTTTTTTTCTTTATATTTTATTTAATTTTTTGCTAAAGCCCTCCCACAGAACAAATACATATATAGTTCAAAGTACATTCATTGTCCATTATAACTAGATGTCAGTTATTATTATTATTTGCCCTTAACACTGTGACGCCAGTTTTCATTCATTCATTCTGGTTATGGGTTACGGGTGTGCTGGAGCCGATGTCAGTTTCAGTGTCTAATTATTATTATTATTTTTTTCTATATTAATATAGTATAATAAGCAAACAGATTGTAACCCAAAGGCCCTCCCACTGTGCTCAAAGCATTTCTCCTTTCATTAACATGTCAGACTTGTCCTTGGCTCAGGTCTTTTAGGGTCACTGTGCACTCTGCTCTGTGCAACTGTGTTTGATGAAAATACGTAATTTTCTGAGATGAGTTTTGGGTTTTCATCAAACCCAATCATCAAAATGAAAAGAAATAAACACAATATATCAGTTAAATATTTTTAATTGATTTTCTAAAAAAGTAAAATAAATAGAAAAATCAACATTATGACATTCTAAATCATTCAGATGCACCTGTTTAGGAACCTTGCTAAATGATTGCGTCATCAATGTGCGACGTACGGGTGTCGCGAACATAATGCGTCACTTCTTCCTGCTCCCGCTTTCATTGTTTGGTATCGCCGCATTTAAAAATTGCACACTGACGGGAGTCCACTAGGGTCAACACAGCTCGACCAGGTAATATATTCACAACAAGCGAGCCTCTTTAAACCATTTATTGTGTGCTAGCATGAGGGAGCTATGCGTCAGGTGCCAGCAGACACTGAAGTGGCTGTGGTGCAGCCAGTGGTTAGAAATGGTGCAGTGGCGGTGCGGTGTGCGGCTGCCAAAAGCAGCTAGCTACCAGCAGCTAACTGTAGTTGGGGGAGCATGGGGATGTTCTGTGAGCAGGCAGTTAGCGTCATTTGTGGCTTTTAAAGGATAGACGTTTTTAGTGTTAAGCTACGGACACTGGCCAGCCGGTAGTCGCATGCACGTTTTACGTCGGTAAGAGGAACTGACACGTCTGAATTCTGTTTTCCTCCGTGTGATTGACCTTGTTAAACATTACACCAACATGTCCAGGCGGTTGTCATGACCACATCTGTCAATTCTTGCGGGTTGTAACGTCGCATTACCTTGTGGTTGACTGTTAGTGGAGAGTTGATGTAGTTATGAACAACTGTCACAATTCAAATTCCTTTTAATTTCAAATCGGACGTACCTCCGTAAACAGAAAAGCTGTTTCCGCAATACTTGTGTGTGTTTCTGTAATAGATTAAAGTCAAAGAGCTGCATCCGTTCGTGTGAGACTTCCAGACACGTGTCCTCTCTTTCGGTCGACCGCAACGTTTGAAGCATGGAGATTAGTTACAGTATTTATTCATCACAGAAAAGTCACAGTATGCTTGTATTACCAGTGGATAAGTTGTTCACCTGTCAGTCAGTCCGTCCGTCCCTCCGTCGCCATGACGGGAGATTTTGTCCCCGGATCCCGTGACCCACGTTCATGCGTGTGGAGAAAAGAAATCGAAACTTAACTTTGTCTCCTGGATTTTCTTACACTGAGTCAAACCCCCGTATTTTCTTTTCATCATCGCAGTTTATAGCAGCTCCTCCAGTTACCTGTCGAGTTGTGGAACTTGCATGAAGGAACTGGTTCGACCAAAGACATCCGACATCCACACATCCTTTCTTTGCGGACTTTTTTTGTTGTTGTTTTACAACAACTTGGACAATTTCTTATTTGCACCGACTCCTCTGTGTAGCATTTCTTGGCTTGTGATTTTTCTTTTATCTTCTACTGTTTCGTCATTTAGACAAGTCTGACAGACCATCAACACAGGTGACAGTCACAATTTCGTTACTGTGTAATATCTGCTGCATGAATGTGTGGTGGTGTGTCAAAGGATTATGATTTCTGTAGCTGACAAGACAACATGTAGGTGGGGTCACTTTGAAAATTAAATTGTGTCGTTGCAGCTGAAAGTGTGCAGTTTATGCATCAGTTGTCAAATGGGTTGTCGAGTCCATGCGCAAACAGACGTGTGTGTGTGAAATGAAAGCACAAGAGTTGTTATTTTGGCCGCCAACTGTTGTCTCAGGGTCGAGATGAGTCAGCTCCGGCCCTTTTTGGCTCCTGGGCTTCTGGCCCTGTCGGCCCTTATTACTGTGATGACCCAACAGGATTATATTCACCATTAATGTGGCAGCATTTGGGTTGGCTCAGCTCTTTGTGACACATCTGTGATGCTGACTGGGCCAGGAGATGAAACCTGACTCAGTATTGGGTGTCTCCTTGTTGTCGGGCTCACTGATATGGACATCGCAGAGTGTTGTCGGATATGACACTTGAGGCTGAATCAATGTTGTAGCACAGAATGTTTTCAGGGCTGTGTTTCACCTTCTGCATTTCTACAAAATGAAGGTTTTTGCTTGACTTGAGTGTTTTGTTTAAGACAATCCTAAAACTAGACGAGGGGGAAAATTGGCCTCTGCATGCTTGTGTCCTTGGAACAGTCCTTTTTGTCTGCACGACTGTCTCACTTTCCTCACTGCTATAGATCCATATCCAGCCTTAATTTGTCAAGCCAGAAATAAAACAGAATAGTCACAAGAAGGTCTGAATTATTAATCACCACCCTTTTACCCGGGGATTAGGTTTCAGTGTCACTGGGAGAAACTGTGTGTCACCCTGCAGTATCCTTGTGTTCTGGATTGGGTTTTAAGCTGAACATATACGCAGTCGACAGTGCTGGTTGTCACCAGAACTTGTGCTTTAGCTTGTGCATAGTTCCCTCTTTCCATAATACTGGTGTATCCTGGTTTCTAGCGTAGGTATTATGTGACCAGAGTGTTTCAGCAAGGTGAAACTGTGTCCTCTAAACACAGTTGTCTCAGGACACTTCAGGCCCAAAATTATATGGAACAACACTAAGCTCTCACTGTTTTCCCCTTCAGGTATTAACATTTCTGTCTGTATTATTCTCCCTTTCTTTGTTTTTCTGGTGTGTTTCAGGAGTGTTTGACTGGCCTGTAAAGTCTTTACTTTGGAATCTGCTGTTGGTGCCAGAGGACATCCGGTATACTTCAACAGAAGCTGCAGAGCCCTTCTCTACCCCTGCGATATGAGCAGAGGTAGAGAAGAGCCTTCCAAAGAACACTACCACAGGTATCCAACTCCCCACCTCCAAACCAAGGAGAATTACAGCAGACTTGGACCCAGCTCATTCTCCCCTAGAACTGTCCCACCGCCATCGTTTCCAGGTTACTACAACAGCAGTGTCCGCCGGGTTGTCCCTACACAGCCCCCAGCCTCGTCCCACATTCGCCCTGTTGTGCCCACAACAGGAAACGGCTCGGTTCCCCCTGAACTAGCAGTTCATAACAGCTCACACGCTTACAATTCCTCTCCTGGAGCTGCTTCTTTTCGATGCCAGCAGGTCCAGTTCCTCAGAGGACAGAGACCTGAGGCTCCCCAGTTTAAACCCGGTCTGAGAGGAGGTGGCACTGTCCACGGCAGGCCACCGAGTTCCTCATACCAGCCCCAGTCAGCTTACAGCGGATATCCAAAGCCCAACAGTGGTCAGAGGGTCAGAGAGTGCCTTAACCAGGATCTGAGTTATACAGGGCCCCCACAAGGACCCTCGGGCCCTCGTCACGTGACTCCAAACCACTTACAAAGTCAATACCGCAACCAGCACTCCAATAAAGAATGGGACTTCCCACTGCCGTCTCTATGTGACCGTTTTCAGACATTGGCCCTTCATCCAGACAGGTTTGACAGACCGCCATCTGCCATAGCTGTTAATGCGAGACACGGTAAAGTTAACATCATTCTCACACCTGACATCCAGGACCAGGTCCACAGGTCCTTGACTGCTTTAAAACCAGCAGAGAGTATTTCTGCAAAGCTGCTAGCCAGGAAGCTGCGTCTGCCCAAAAAGATAGTCAACAAAGCGCTCTACTCTTTGGAACGCTCCCAGAAAGCCTCAAAGCAAGGACTTCTCCCTCCGGAGTGGACCCTGTACAAAGAACACCAGGACCATCCGCACCACAGTCCAGGGCGCCCGGAATACCTTGAAGCCGAGGTCGAGCTAAAAACAGAGAGGGTAGAAAACAGGGAGCACGTTGAAGAAGAGTCTGACACAGAATCCACTTCTTCTCACTGCCCTTCTTTAGAGTTATCTGTCTCTGAAGAATCACAGTCATCAGCAAAACATCAGCCTCTGGAGAGACCTCATCTCAGCACTACCAGCACCCCTGATCAGGAACATCAGCCTTCCACAATGTCAGACCAAAGGGAGCAGGTTCTACAGTACCTTCTACATTCAGGGGAGGTGACTGCTCTGGCCATAGCTAAGAATCTGGGTCTTAAGAGTTCCAACCATGTCACTCGCACCCTCTTCTTCCTGGAGAGAAAAGGGGAAATCTGCAAGAATAGTTCCATCAATCCTCCTACCTGGGATCTCTCAGCCCACCGCAGAGAGAGGATGGAGAGGAGCCTCAAAGCCACAAAAAGTAGTCAGGATGCTGCGGGTAGTCTGGGTCCGACCACCGCGTTGGAAACACAACTACCAGGCGTGGAGTTGCTGCCCCTTGACCAGGGTCCAACTCAAGGAAGTCTCAGCGAACTGGTACGTATCAGCATCACGCTAAATATGTCTCGTACGTAACTTTATCGTTCATGGTCAGCCAGAGGTAGACCGATCTCTGTGATCAGCCCCTCGGACTGGGGCTTCCCAAGGTGTGTGCCGAGGCCCACTTTAAAAAACCGAAAACCTCTCACAGCCCATTTTACAACTCTGATCAAAATTATTTCCATTTTTTTTATTTCCTAAACAAAGCAATGCATGAACATCTGCATACACTTTACAATTTGTACAGTAACTAAGATAAGAAATAATGTGCAAATAATTGTTAAACTGGTCGTTTCACCACTGATGAAAATGCGAACATACAAATAAAATCACAAATAAAATGCATGAATAGAATTTCTTGCTTTTTCCCTACCAGTGATTCCCTCAATTACTGTGGTCCCCCGTCAATAGCAAAATAGAACGTTAGCCTAATAGCATAATTGCTATGTAGCATAGGCAACTATGCTATTAGGCTAACGATAAGACATGTCCCGGATCAAAAAATAGGTACTGACACAAACATGGGAGCAGTTGAGCTGCAAATGTTTAATGTATATCTGTGAAGTAACTCCGTCTCTGTTCTTTTGCTTGTCTATGACCAAAACTTACTGGAACGGTGTCGTGGAAAAGCACCATGAATGCACCGACTCACCGACACACTATTGTTGTTGTCATTAAAAAAAACCAAAACAAACTGAACCCTTCTCCTCTTGTCCCGTCCTGCCCAGCAGCCCCACTCCCTAGCCTCGAATCACAAAGTCGAGGAGACAAACGAAGGACAGTGGGCCACCGATGATATTCCAGAATTCCTCAATGCCATTCGCAGAGAGACGGACAGCGAGAGACTGCTTGTGGACAAGTCCAACGCAGTGGGAACTGTCGCTGTGTCGCTGGCTGCCCCACCTCCACAGAACCTGTGGGCCAAATTACAGGAGGTGAGGCTGAA
This sequence comes from Aeoliscus strigatus, assembly GCA_901007665.1. Lineage (NCBI taxonomy): Eukaryota > Metazoa > Chordata > Actinopteri > Syngnathiformes > Centriscidae > Aeoliscus > Aeoliscus strigatus. Next base: position 44,226 of record CAAKHB010004016.1, read on the forward strand.
GAACCCTGTCAGCGGCCTCATGGAATATGCTCAGTTTCTGGGCCAGAATTGTGAATTCCTGCTCCTGGACCAATCCGGACCATCCCACGACCCCAGGTTAGTCTAGTTTCAGGTTTTTATTGCGTTTTCATATTCCCCGTTCAGACAGCTCAGTTGGATGGCGTGACAGTGGATCTCTGGTGTCTAGTACCTTCTCCACTGTGTTCAACCTCCCGTCCTTTGACCCCGTCGCCCTGTCAGATTCCGAATGCAGGTGTTGCTCAACGGGAGGCTGTTTCCAGTCGCAGAAGCTCCCAGCAAGAAGGTGGCAAAGAAAGACGCGGCTGCAGCCACCTTGCAGACTCTTTTTAAAGAGATGCAGGGAGGTTCGAGCACAGGGGACAAAGGAAACTCTGCCAGCATGGACCAGATGATGGACCTTCTCACAGACCCCAGTGTAAGTACCAACGAATGTGAACGTACCTGATGTCTTCAGTTTTGTGTTCTTTGATGACTTTTTGTGGCACACGGCGTCTCTGTGGGAGCAAGTACGTTGACAAAAACAAACTATTGTCTTGTATTTCATCTGCTATTTTATCTGCTGGATACCAGGGTGCTCTTGACAGCATGGGGGCCGGTTTTGGGGCAGGTGGCGTGGAGGGGACGGCAGAGGGGCATCGCCCGCCGCTGTCACGCTCTCTGCCCGGTGGGAAGAATCCTGTGTCTGTCCTAATGGAATACAGCCAGCGCAGCGGGAACCCCATTGAATTCAACATGACGGGCCAAGCGGGTCCGCCACATGACCCAAGGTACCCACTGCTCCTTCTGAGTAGGTCCTGTCAGATGTTTGGCTCCCGAACACCACTCAGCTCCGTGACTCCCGTTTCTCAGTGGTTGTAGCGGTTTGTTGTTGTTTTGTCCTCAGGGGAACAGTTGAGAAGCTATTTGTGTTCAATCTGGCCTCAGCACTGCAGTCATCTGACTATCTGTGTCCATTCATTCCCTCCCTTTCAGCAGAAACAGAATCTGTTTTAGTGCCAATCATGAATGTACACACCAAGAATAAGGATAAGGATAAAAGAAAAGAACTTGACTGAAAATATGACAGAAGTAATGTCAGATGCTGATCCAGAATTAATGATTTGTTACTTATAGTCCAGAACAGGGAGGTGGCGAGTAGTGACTGTGTCATTTTATTCCAATTTCCTCAATGCTCTGAATATATGACACATCTAGCGGGCTCAAACAGTTGTTGACCGAATATGATGAATCCGGGATAACAGTGAAAGGGTAAAACAGTCTTTGATGTCCAGTCCAAAACCAGAGGGTTTCCTCCTCTTTCCCTGTCAGGTTCATGTACAGAGTGAAGGTTGGGGAGAACTGTTTCCCAGAGGCGTCAGCTCCAAGCAAGAAGGCAGCCCGCCAGCTGGCAGCCGAGGAGGCTGTCAAAGAATTAATGGCCGACGGGAAACTGCAGCTGAACAAGGTGAGTTGTAAGAAGCCAAGAGAGACCTAGAATGTTGGTTTGGGAGGAAAAGTAAGGCATCATCATCCCTTCCCTCTCCAGCCCCAGCTGCCCCTGGGCTCTTCCAGCGACAGTGAGAGTTCCGGCACGTCTTGCCCTACTTTGCCACCCCTGACGGCAGACGAACTGCGAGCAGCTCATGACGCAGGCGTCGGAGATCTCATCAACCACCTGAACAACAACGCCGTGTCAGGATTCCTGGAGTACGCCAGAGCCCGGGGATTTGCTGCCGAGATCCGCCTGGTGGGCCAGTCTGGGCCTCCACACGAGCCCAAGTATGAACGTCCTCCTACATCCGTTGTCCTGGAACCACCTTTTTGTATTGATTAGATGTGAACTGTGCTATCTGTTAGCGCTGGTTTTACGATACATGTTTTTATTTAACGCTGCCGTTGTCGGCTCAGGTTCACCTACCAGGCCAAGCTGGGGGGAAGCTGGTTCCCTCCCGTCTGCGCTTCCAACAAGAAGCAGGGAAAACAAGAGGCAGCAGACGCTGCTCTGCGGGTTCTGATTGGAGAGGCTGAGAGGGCAGCCCGCACCGGGGAGCTCATCCCCGCTGAGGTACCATCTTCCTGTTTTCATTTCATTCATTTACTATCTTGTATGTACCTGTAATAAGCACACACATAAGAGGATCCTTGTCTGGGTCAGAGAAGGCGGTACGCAATTCAACAGAATGATTGCAAAAGTAAAAGTAAAAGTGGCAGTAATCTTCACTGACGTCATGTGGTAATGATACTCACATGGGACATTCGGACGGGGACTCAGATATCACGTACGGAGGTAGAAGTCCTCCGACCAGGCCTTTGGATGTGATCGTTCTGTCGTCTCCGTAGCTTCCAGTCAGCGGCAGCACATTGCACGACCAGATCGCCATGCTGAGTCACCAGCGCTTCAACTCCCTGACCACCCGTATCCAGCACAGCCTCCTGGGACGCAAGATCCTCGCCACCATCGTCATGAGGAGGGGGGAGGGCCTGGGAACCGTCGTCAGCCTGGGAACCGGTATGTCCTCGACCTCTGTATGATGATTTTGCCTTTTTCTTTTTATTGCCTTTGTGCTTCATTTGGTCCTTTTATCTTTTATACACCACCTTCTTTTCTTTCGGTGCAATATGGACCTACTCTTTGTGTGTTTGAAGAAAGAAATGAAATGAATAAACCCATTTGTGTTTTCCAGGGCTGTGAGGAGACGTTTTTGTGTTCTTTGACTGAAAGTGTCGCGTTTTGTTTCTCCTCTAAGGGAATCGCTGTGTCAAAGGAGAGGAGTTGAGCCTCAAAGGGGAGACTGTGAACGACTGCCATGCTGAAATCATCTCCAGAAGGGGATTTGTTCGGTAGAAATGGATGCAGTTGTTTTTATCAGTGTGGTCTTTCCCACTTCTTACTAAGAAGAATTATTCCTCGCTCGGGTGTCAGACCCCGTTTCTGTTATTTACCGGTCTCCCTCCCTTTCTCCTTCTCAGGTTCTTGTACGGCGAGTTGCTCAGACACTACGACGGCGCAGACGACAGTATATTTGAGCCAGCGGTCGACAACAAACTGCAGATCAAAGCTGACATCACCTTTCACCTCTACATTAGGTGGGAGGACGGAATGTTTCCTCTCTCCTCGCTCTCCTCTGCACCTGCCTCAAACAGTCCATATCTGACCGTGTCCGCTGCTCTCTCTCGCCCGCAGCACAGCGCCGTGCGGGGACGGCGCTCTGTTTGACAAATCGTGCAGCGAGACGGGGGACGAAGTGGAGGGACACCAGCCCCTGTTTGAGAATGCAAAGCAGGGCAAGCTTCGCACCAAAGTGGAGAACGGTGAGATCGGAGCCGGTGATTCCATCACCCCACAACACCAACCTCTGAACCGGCTTTGCCTTGTTGGTGCCAGGTGAGGGCACCATCCCGGTGGAGTCCAGCGCCATCGTGCCCACCTGGGACGGCATCCAGCACGGCGAGAGGCTGCGGACGATGAGCTGCAGTGATAAGATCCTGCGCTGGAACGTGTTGGGCCTGCAGGGGGCCCTACTCACCCATTTCCTGAATCCCATCTACTTGAAGTCCATCACTCTTGGTAAACATTTTGCTGCTGCACTGTGCAGGTGTTTTATAAATACTGACAGTGTTCTGTCAATAATTAATGAATGAATAATTATACAGTTTACCATTTGTAATATATTAATTAAGTGACTAATTGTAAGTATCATTCTATCAGTAATTTGAATGAAATATTCAATCATCTGTCTAGTGTGGACTATAGGGCCACAATAATTATCAACAGAAAGTCAAATAATTGCAAAGAGGATCAAAGGTCAATCAGCACTGGAAATAATCATGATCAGATGTGTCATCGCAGCGTTCTGCTGTGTCATGCTCAGTATGATTGGTGATCTGAAACAGGCACGATCTCTGGTCGGGCCAGTTGCATCGTGTAGAGAGTCTGCTACATGTAAATAAAGAAGATGGCTGTTGCTGGAGAACACAAACCTTTGGTCCTGACTTGACGACAGAGGGCCGTTCTCTGATTGGTCACAACAGGTGCTGTGATGTCAGAACATTGAATAGGAAGTGAATTGTAACGAATGGAACTGAGTCGAGCTGGAACTGAGCTGTGGAAGAGTAGTTGAAGGATAAGGTCACTGATTCCGGTGGTGCTCTGAGGTTCTTCACCCTGCATCAGAAACAGTCTCTGCCCAGGCAGAAATGTAGTGTCAAACAGAATTCTCCCAATGTTCTGTCTGACTGGAGCAGGCAAACTGCCCATGAACCTGGAAGACATCCAGCAGCAGCTTCAGAAACCATGGCGACAGACTGTGGAGATGAGCTCCTCGGAACACTTGGCACCAGGTTTTTTGCTTTAGTGTTGAAAGAACAAACGCTGCAGCGCAGAAACGTGGCAGCAGGTGATTCTTTTTTTTAGCTGATGTGATATACTTTATAAGAAGCGACTGTGAAGTCCAGTTTATGCTTCTGCATCAAATCGACGGTGCACCTACGGTGGCAGGGTCCGCATCACCAACGGCGTAGTCTGACACGCACCTCTCCAGAGATATAACTACACCTGGTGGCTACGAACAGCTGTGATTGGACGGTACGCGTCACGTGACTTTCCCCGCCATTCAACCGATCAAAAAGTGAGCGGAAAATGATGCTGGGCTTGTTGGTAGTTACTGCGGTAACAAGATCTGCCCACCTTCAGTCGCTATCTGTTGAGGTAAACAAAGAAAAACGGCAAAATCAATCTCAGGGCGGTACTTCCAAGTCTGCTGAGCCAATCCAACCGTCCAAAAGTCAGATTTTTGACTGAAAATTTAATGGAAAATGATGTTGATTGTGTCAGAGTTACTGCGCTTGACATTAACAACGAAAGTACACGGATAACCTGGAAAAAAAAGCATAAACGTGACATTCAACAGGGAGCTGAGCAGAAGTAGAAAGGCCCACGGCAACGTAGGGCCTCGTTTTGTTTTCCTAAAGCCTTCCCTCAGTTCTGATGGTTGGAGGTGTCTGTCCCCCTATGACTTTTGACCTCAGAGTCTGCCCTCGCTTTTCTCCTGTCAGGTTATCTGTACAGCCACGGTCACCTGACCCGAGCCGTTTGCTGCCGACTGGCCAGAGATGGCAGTGCGTTCGCCCAAAGCCTCCCTCATCCCTTCACGCTGAACCACCCTGAGGTAAACACACACACACACAATGTGTGAGCCAAGGCACATGAGGACATTCATCAGGAGAATCTAGGTCATTCTTCATAAATTCATCAATTAAGTCGCTGGCAGGCTTCATCGTTAATCTTCTTCTTCTCCAAATGAGCGTATCGATCCATGAATTCCTGGAGCAGATACTTGTGTTCATCTTACCCTGAAGACAGTCTGACCACTTCTTCAGCACGTTTCAATTACACTGAAGCAGCCACCTTTAAACGACACCCACTGACACGTGGATTACACAACTAATTTCACTGTGTTTGGAACTGCTGACTCACTAAGTTATCCTCAGAGAACACAGTATGCTTTCTGTCCCCTCCCTCTCTCCCACACCACCTGGTCGGCCCGTAGGTGGGCAGAGTGAGTGTGTACGACTCCACGCGTCACACAGGCAAGACCAAGGAGTCCAGTGTGAACTGGAGCTTTCCAGACCTGCATGCTCTGGAGGTGCTGGACGGGACCAAAGGCAAACTGGATGGGTATGTAGCCAACGGAAATCCAGTTTTATACTCGGACTTGTCTTCATGTTCTCCAGTGACAGTCGATACCTGAGCCGTACAGGAAACACGATTTGTTATCATTTGTTTTGTGCATGTGCGAAACGCGGCTACTTGCTGACGAAACAATTTATGGGATTTTTCTTTTTTTTATTATTATGATTTTAATAAAATCTAAATCTAACTAAAAATTATAATGTTCATAATAATATAAAATATCATTTTTATTTGTACTAATTAAATAGGTAATTGTTTTTTGTTGCTGCATGTTTTAAATATTTTTACAAATAACTAAATAATAATACAAAAATAATAATTAGATTTAAAAAATAAATATGTGTTGTTATGGTTTTCCTAGAACGTGAAATGTAAATTTTACTAATTAAATACATATTCCATGTTTATGGTGTCTCATATATGGTCGTCCATTAACAAAAAAACAAAAAAGCTGGGATAACATTTGCGCGCAAAGGACTTAAGCGTGTTCAGAACACGGTTATTGTGTCGTCGGCGATCGGAAGCCAGACTGTCTTAAAAGTGGCCGTTATTTTGTCACATGCTGAGAAGAAATGGTGTTTCCCGTACAGATAAGTTAATGACCCAGATTTAAACTATGAATTTATCAGATCAACTCGAGTTTAGTGACTGTTGTGGCTTGGAAACCTAAGCGGTGACATCCTCGGTCTGAAATATTACGAACCTAATCTGCAGATGTAAGTAATAACGCTGATCTTCTGAGGTGGAATGCAGATCACGGCAAAAACCAAGTTTTAACTTCGAACCCGTCCGACAAAGATTCAGCTGCTCGCTTAAGCTGCTTAATGGTTTCCCTTAAAGTCTCTGCTGTGTGTTCAGTTGTTATGTCTCCCTGAACCACAAACGTCATCCTGGTCACCGAGGGTCTCACACGAGTGTACGAACGCTGAACAAACTGAACAAAATCCTCCAGTGGAGTGACCCCGGCTCGCCCGTTCCCGTCGTTGAACTGACGTCACGCTGACGTGGCTGTCTGTGTAGACACTGCACTTGTCCGTTTGTAACTGTGTCTTTACCCCCACCAAC
>CAAKHB010004016.1:67482-78333 GCA_901007665.1 Aeoliscus strigatus
GGCCCCCCCCCCCCCCCTTTCCCCCCCCCCCCCCCCCCCCCCCACAACCGTGCCCCCCTCACCCATGACATTTTACAAGACGACCTTTCCAGACCTTCCTGCAAGGTTGCTAACTGATCCTGGGTGCTCCTTTCACAGATAGTACATGAGGATCATTCGGAATTAAACTCCATATTCTCCACAGAGCCATCAGCCATCTCAGCCACTCTACAACTCCTTTTCTCTGCCTTTCTCGTCCCACTCCCCTCTTTTCCCCCGCTCCACACTCCCTTCATCTTCTAGATCACAGGCTTCTAAGGGGACGGTAGATCCCATAGGTGTTGCTGCTAACAGGTACAAATATGTTCATTTCTTTCAGTGTAACGAGGCAACGCTCGCTCTCTTAGTTGCGTGCGTGCGTGTGTGCATGCTGGGGTGTGTCAGACGTTGCATCACCCACCAGCAAAGTAAACATTCACTGAGCGTCTCTTCTGTGCATGCACACACAAACACACACACGCACACACACCGTGTGGAGTGTCAGTCATGAGCCCAGTCATGTTAGTTCCCATGAATACACTTGCTTGCGTGTGTTTGTGTGTGTTCACATCTCCCTTTTGTCTGGGTTTAATTGAGTATGTATAGCCAACGTGTGTGTGTGTGTGTGTGTGCTCCTCGTGTTGTGTGGTTTACGTGTCTCTTTACAGTCGGAATGCTCGGATTTGACTCATTTTTTTGACAAAATGCAAATCTCCTGATAGGACTTGTCAGTCTTTACACAGGGACTCGCTTTGAGGGGACTTTCACTCCTAAACGTCCAAACCAACATCAGGACCAGGGTTGGTGGTTCTCCTCCACTGTCTACGTCTGATCCTTGGTTCTGGTTTCACACTGCAGAAATACCAGCGGACCTATGATCTACTGACGTTCTGTCCTCATTACTCATGTCTGCTGGACACTGATTAGCTGGAAGGAGGCGCGCGTACGACGCAGTTGCGGCACCAATGCGTTCAAATTAGCTAGTTAGCACTGTTTACCACTTAGCAAAGCAGGCTAACCAATAAACACCTTGTGATGACAACGCCGTTATGGCGTTGCGACCAGCAGCAACAACGTCATGAACAATATGGAGCCTGTTTCAGTTATCTCAGATTCGCATCGACGTCCTGGTCATGTGGAAGCATGAAGACGACTGCTAGCTATGCTGCGGCCATGGCGCCGCACCAGTGTAATTCCTGGAATACAATGACCTATGACCTAGTGCGCATGCGCCAAGTGTTGAATTTGTACCACGGATATGTAAACAGAACGATTTACAGCAGGCGGCCTTCCTTGACTGCTTTATCGCTCAAAAGTCAGACGGACAATTTTCATATCGTGTGAAAATAGAACAGTTCTCACTATCGAGAACAAAACGCCCAATTAAGTCTGAGAACAGACTGACATACATTAGGCCAAGAATAGTTTATATTTTGTACGTAAACGTAGAGTTTTTGTGGTGTATTTGATTGGTTGAGTCATTTAATTTTGCTCCATTTAATTTCAACATGCAAAAGTGGAGGTTTTGACATTTGAAAAGTTTGATTTATAGATTTGGGACTTTGCATGTCATATAATTAAATGGGGATTGAAAAGTGGTTCTGTCAACACCAGATCATGTTCCAGGAAGTACATTTGGTACCAACAGAGACAGAGAGAGTCCCGCAGCTCATGTTTACTTAGAGTACTTTTTTCTTCGTGTGACAACCAGAACATCCTATTAAAGGACAGAGAGTCTGAACTATCAAAAAAAAGTCGGAACCGTGGTTGGTTCAGTTTGGTCCGGACTCAGACCACCTCTTTTTACCAAATTTTGTTTCTTTGGTCTGGATCAAGGTCTGAGGGAGCTTTCACGTCTGCCAGTTCGGTTCAGTTCGAGTGGAAAGCCCCCAAAGAGTTAGATAGTTAGTGGAGGTGACGTTAAGCAAGTATCGCAGATTGTAAGTTGATATAACATCCGCTGAAGTGATGGAAACAAAAGTGTGTGTGTGTGTGTGTGTGTGAGATTATGGTGATTATGTGTTTTTATCCTGGTAAGGTGACAACTGCTCCTCTGCCTACTGCCTGTTTCCCTGGAGACTGATTGCAAGAAGGCAGCGCTCTGACAGGGAGAGACCCCCAAGGCTAACTCGTTACAACACACACACACACACACACACACACACACACACACATTTTCATTACAGACACATGTGGCGAGGGACTCATCACTACGAGAGAACTGTGCCGGCAAGAGACGTGCAGTTGTTCTCACGTCAGTGTCGATGAGGGGTGAGGTGGGGGTAATTGGGGAAAACCCTCATTTAGATCCTGCCAGGTGTGTTTTGTTTCACTGTCTGTCTGTGTGTGTGTGTGTGTGTGTGTGCATGCGTCGGTGAAGATGCTCAAAAAAGTCATTATCTCCACATGCTGTCTGCCAAGTGAGTGATCAACTGTTCACACACGTTTCGCACAGCCGGACAAAATGAGGCAGTAACACAACACATGAACACACAGACACACCCAGAGCAGACGCCATCATGGATCTCAGAGCGGAATGACCTAATTGATGGAAATTTCACGTCAAAGAGTGACACTAGTCCACAAGACCATGGGTTTACTTTAAGTTTTTTTTAAACTGAGGGTTTTAAAAACTCTGGCCAAAGTTAGTGTTGGGTCTGTCGCAAACGATTCATTCAAAAGAATGGGTCTTTTGGATGAAGAAACTGGACTGAATCACGTTCATTTCACAGCTCAGCGGAGCTGAGTCAGACAGCAAGCGGCGAGCAGAGACTGCTGCTGCGGTTGAACATGATTCGTCGGCGTTGTAAGAGAACTTCCAGATAAACACAAACTTTAAATGTTAGACTGGTCTGTTGAGACCGTCTCAGATCCTTTCCACCATGAGGGAACAGTGCATCTTTAGTGATTCCTTCACACTGAATGAAGGAATCTGAAATGTGTATCAGTTAAAGACGACTAAAAGAATATTTGAACAAATCTTTTGAATGGATCTTTTAAACAAGCTTTTTGAATGACTCTTGAACAAATCCATCCATCCATTTTGTTCCACTTTGTCCGGGGCCGGGTCGCGGGGCCAGTAGTCTGAGAAGGGACGCCCAGAACGAAGGAAACTCATTTTGACCACTTGTATCCGAGATCTTGTTCTTTCGGTCTTGATCCAGAGTTCATGATCACAAGTGAGGATAGGAATGTAGATTGACTGGTAGATCGAGGGCTTCACCTTTCGGATCAGCTCCTTCTTAACCTCGACAGACCGGTACAGAGACCGCATTACTGTGGCCGCTGCGCCTCACTCATGCACAAACAAACTACTCAAGGCAGGGATTCTCCTCCGACCCGGAGGGGGCAAGCCACCTTTTTCTGGTCGAGAACCATGGCCTCGGATTTGGAAGTGCTGATTCTCATGCCAGCCACTTCACACTTGGCTGCTAACCCACCCACCAATACACACTGAAGGTCCTGGCTCGAGGGAGCCAACAGGACAACTGATTTGATTAATTTTTTAAATGACTCTTTCAAACAGATCTCTTGAACAATCTTTTGAATGCATCTCTCAGACAAATCTTTTGAATCTTTTGAATTAATTATTTGGAACGACTCTTTTGAATGAATTGATTCTGGTGATTCAGCACACCAAAAGCAGCTATGAAGGCTTTTACAAACCTTGAAGTGACCAGGGGGCAGAGCTGAAAGAAAAGTTCCAGTCTGTTTGTTTTAGATGGGCTCGTCCCGCTGTGGCCGATGATATGGTTGACAGTTCGTTGTTCGCCGTCCCAGCGAGAAGAGACGGCGACTTCCCCAGAGGAATACGGTGGAAATATTGTGTTTTTTTCAATATATTGTTTAACTTTGGAGACACAGAAGTTTCACACAAAGATCACAAACTCGTCCCCACAGGGTTTATATGTGTGCTGTGTTAGAATGAGATGCACAATCAGCATGCTGTTAAGACGCCGCTGCTGTCGCTGAAAGGAACGGATTAATCCTGGAAAGCTTCGGAGACTCTTTTATTATAGGAAATTAAAGATTTGACCCAGTTTGAATTGGTCACACAAAAGCATTCTGACCAAAACGCTCCGAATCAGAAATAGTTTATTTAATACATCTCGGCCGGGGGAAATTAGTTTCGCCACAGCTCCAACGAAGAGTCGAAATATAAACACTGAAATAAGAAAAGCAAAAACAAAGTATGAAAAATAGAAAATGTGTGCACATTGTAGTGAATATATTTACAGTACATACACAGCAGTTGAATATCAACAGTCCAATACACAAAAAGTACTGACTAAATAATCCACCCACAAACTAGAACTTGTGATAAATGAGATTTCTTTGTTTTCCTCCTGGCTTATAAATGATGCTCTGACATCATTTCCCTTTCCAGCCATTTCAGTTTGACAAAAACACATTTTGAATTTGCGTTACACAACATTTGTTTTTGCTTTCGTTAGGTAAGACGATCGATGGGACCTGTCAGAGGGCTAGCGTGAACACCAGCAGACGTTTGCGGTGTCAAACGGGCTCTTTCTGTTTGTCGACGCTCGTCCGTCTGCTGCCAGCAGTGTCGTCTCTCGCTGCCGTCGTCGGACTTTTAAGGAAAGCACAGGTGTTATTTACAACACTGATAATGACTCGGAGTGACACAGCGTGTTCCGTCCCTGCACCCTGAAACCGCAGCAACTAAATCCAGCCGTGATTCATTTCAGTATTTACACCTGTTTTTTTTTTTTTCTTGCCTTGTGTTAAATGTCGGTTCCAAAGGTTGCCTGGCAACCACAGAGCAAGGTCAGGAATATGTGAAGCATCTTACTACAGTCGCCAAGAAACGCCTGAAGGTACGCTGACGTCACATGCAAAGAATTCACCCTCTTGGACGGACAAAGTGGATGATTGAATGTTATTCCTCAGCATCTCAGCTGCTCATGCATTCACCCTCGTTCTTTTATCATACTTTCTCTCCACATTTTTACCCAGTATTGTTTTATAGCCGGGGTTTGAATGTCTCAAGAACGGGACAATCCGAAACTCTGCAGTGTTCGATTCAGTTCGATTCATTAGTGTTCCGATACGATACGTTGCGATGCGGTTCAAAACGATGAGATGTGATCGTTAAAAAAGAAGGGTAAAACAGTACAGTTTTGTGCAAGTATTAAAATAAAATGACAATATGATGGAGTCAGTGAGATTGACATGATATATTTACACAGTAGTGGAATATGTAGAAATAAATTTCGACTCACTAGACTGTTTGGACGAGACCCGGGAGAACGACAGCTACGGCCGACCACTGGAGCTTTGGACCGGCTGAGGAAACGAGCAGCGGCTCATAACCGCACTGACGTGAGAAACAAACCCGCATCACACACCTTCAGGGTGAGCGTGTTTGTGTACGTTTGTGTGTGTCGTATAAATGAGTTTCAATCTCAGGGTGTGATAAACATGAATATTCACCAGAGGAGCTCATCAGTGAGTATTAACCAACGAGAGAATCCAAACAGACACAATAACACACTCCATTTTCCTCGGATGCTGACTTGCAATATATATTCATGAGCCTTAAGTGTAATGTAGATTGTGTCTAATAGCATTCTGGGGGGGGTGGGAGTGTTAGGGGACGAAACAAATTGCACATTCACATCAGGTTTGTTGGATGTTGCTTCGCAACAATTGACGTCACGGCAGAAACGTCTGATGTGACCTGTTGCGACCTCTGCTCGTCATCAATATTGGGGCTTTTCCACCACACTGGTGGTAGAACCTGGCACCACTGTCAGTTTTACCGGCGATAGAAGTTGTTTATTCCTCGTCACATTCTCATTTAACATTTCTGATATGCGCAAAACACACACTGTGGTGCGTTTTTCTGGTTAGAACATAGTAAGATCTAGAGGGAGAGACCGGAGACCATGGAGCAGAGTTCCATGTCAGTGATCGTGTCCTGCTCCGTCTCTTTTCTCTCTCTCTATCGGTCACAAAAACCTATTATCAGCAGCAACTTGTCTATCTCCTCCATGTTCTACATTATTTAGGTGTTTATGTTGTGGTTAAAAAAAACCAAAACGCAGTCATGGCAGTTTTGCGCAGCGGGTGGCTGTGACGTCGGCACCCAAATCAAAGAGGAACTGAATTGGAATGGAACCAAACCGAGTGGAGGCGAGCCGAGCTTGGACTGTGTAGTGGAGAAGCACCATGTGATCGTTGGGTTTGAACAGTTCTTGTACTTTATTGTGTCATCCTACAAAATAAAATCTGACTTGACAATTTCCAAATCGCACGTCCGCTTGTAAAATACAATCCAGTGTATTGTGTGTCACGTCCTAGCGTCTCACCAGTGAGTCCCTCAGAAAACACTCATTTATAGGAAACAGGCTATTTCTCCTGTCTGACATGTTGCTCTGCGTCTTGTAGCTGTTCGTGTCCATTTCTCCTCACGAGGATCCTTTCAGAAGGGAAGCTAAGACGTGTCCGATACATCAATTGTTCACTTAAGGAGATTCGAACCCTGTTGAGATTCAGCATCTGTTCCATGTGGGAAGGAAATGTCCTATTTGTTCCTTCAGTCAGGTTATAAGAGTCAGGTCAGGTCCCCTTTGGCCCTCCAGCCAACCAATGTAACCAGCTGGGAGCATTCAGGGCTTGGTAGCAAGGGCACATGTTGTTTATTAATTCGATTAATAAACTATGTTTATGAATGTATAGATTTCCAACAACAACATACAGAAGCAACAAGGAAAAGACTAATAACTAGAAAACCACAGTCATGTTGTGATTTCCACTCCATTCACTGATCTCCTCGAATACATTCACTGATCATCAAAACATGACATTGTCTCTAATAGTCACATAGTCACTTAAAAAAAAAAACACTAGACACCTCGGTAGACTAATCATGACCTCTGACCTCTATTTTTTTTGTTCTTCCTCTTCCTTTTTTATTTCAATAGTAAAACAAAAAACAATCCTCAGTCGCTGGGTGGACTCGACTTTGGGAAACCTTTTCCTATTTCCTATGTTGCATAGGTGCCAATTTTGTGGGGAGGATGGGGACGTGTACCCGCCAGGAGTTGTCACCACGTTTTTTAAATTATTTTTTAAAAAAACAACAATGGATCAATCTTATATAGCACTTTTCTTGACACCCAGAGATGCTTTACACACACACACACACACACACACACACACGATTAATTGATCAAATGTGTGTGTGTGTGTGTGTTGTTTGTTATTTACGGGATTCACACCCTTTGAGCCATCCTGTTCTCGTGTCTCGATTCGTCCTGCCTGCGTTTCATATCTTTGCTCTTATGCCACGGTCACTCACACACATATTTTCATGAATGATTGATGTGTTTGTCTTTTTGTTCAGAGTGAGACAAGTTTCCCCAGCGAAAGTTAGCGTACAGGGTGAAGCATCAATGTGGTTGCCGTGGTTACCTGCTCTTTCATGTACTCTCTGCTGTGATCGTGATGTACTCAGATAAAGAATTTAAAGTAAGCACAACTCATGGCCGCGGTACGCCGCGTTTCAAGTGCTCGATGTGCTGGAATCACATCAGCGCTTTGAGTTGTGTAGTCGCACCCAGCGTTTGTTGTTTTCATTCATTAATTCCATCTGCATATTTGGCTCCAGCTCAAGGAAACCTGCCGGTAACAACAAATAAACAACAAATGATCCTGGTCGGTCTGCCCCAGGGAGACACACTCCTCTTTCTGCAGCTCCTCCTCAGGTTTCTTTCTTTTTTTTCCTGTCTGCCTTTTTTTTTATTTCATTCACTCAAAAACAAAACAATTCAATAGAAATGCAAATGTTCCCAAATCTTGAATGAAAGGGAGCAGAAGAATCTTATGTAGTCTGCCCCTTTTCCCCAAGAAATCACTTTACATCGAAATTAAATTTAGAAAAAAACAATAACAACACAATAAACAACAAAATAGTTATAATAATTAATAATAAACAGCTAAAAAATAGCTGTCCCGGTTCCCGAGGTACAGTTCAACAACATTCAACAAAACCAAAAAATAAAACAAACACTTGTATACCTTTCATGACAAACAATGTCACATAATGACAGAATTTTCCTGTTAGAAAGGTGTTTTGGAATTTTGGAACGCCACAGAGGCAGTGTGATTTATAAATATAAAATGTAAAATATTCTATACAATGTTTTCATTTTAATTTTAATTTGTGTCTGTGAAGGCAGTAAAGTAAAGTATAGTAGAAGTATAGTAAAGTAAACGTCTTCACTAGCAAGTCCAGTTTGTTACGGTTTCACCCAGCATGAAGTGGATGAACACAGTCCTCCTGCAGGTTGTGGACCCGGTAGACTATGAGAGAGTTTCCCGTAGCTGCCCGTGTTGGAGGAAGTCCTGTGCACTTTGCTGCCTGAGGTGAGGGGTTGGAGAAGCCACTGAAGTGCTATGAGTTGTATTGATCGGAAGTTCCCCTGTGCATTGATTATAAGCCCTGTGAAACCAAACAAGCGGAGGATTTAAAGCTCCTCTGCGGAGGGATATTGACGGATGAACTACTTTGAGCTCAGCCTTGGAAAGTCTGGTTTGTAAATGTTTGGGTTTTTTTTATTGTCTGTGCGGAGCCAGTGACGCCCTGGTGAATATTCCAATTCACATTATGGGTGAATCTGTTAAAATGTGTCTTTTTTTTTAAAACCGTGGCCTTCGTCTGAACGTGTCACTTGGTCTTTCTCCAGAGCTCCATGTACTCTCTGGCCCTGAAGTGTCTGATCAGCCTGTCGACAGTCATCCTGCTGGGCCTCATCATCGCCTATCATGCACGGGAGGTTCAGGTAACACACACACACACTCACACACACACACACACACACACACACACACACACACACACACACACACAAACACCTGTTTACTGAAGCGCAAACAGGTGCTTTAAAGAAATAGATTGACATTTTCACACTCATTCACTTTATGAGGGTTTAATTAGCATTTATTTCCTCCCCCTGCTCAATTTCTCACATGTTTCTTTCTGAAATGAGGACAAATGGAATTCATGTCATTTGATTGTCACTGACAAACTGAATTCAGACATATGAAAGGTTCTGTCAGTGAAGGTTCAGTTGACAACTCTGTGGAGACTTCCCTCATCCGAGGATGAACAGACTCATTTTTGTTTCATTGAATTTGTATTCTGGAACAGAGTTTAACTTTAAACACCTTCGTTTCCATCTTGTATTTCTCTTCATTCATTGTCGTGAGGCATTCGTCATCTTTCGCTCGCTCCTTCATTGCACGGCCGACATAAAGGCCACGCCCACACGTACAGAAAGAGTCTGTTTGTCATCCGTCTCCCTCGGTGTACAGGCTGTAGTTCATCCTCCAGGCCTGTAGGTGGTGTTGGAATTCACCAAAAACGGAGAAGAGGAGATGTTGGAGCGTAACTTCCTTGTCTGCAGAGTAAATAGAATCGTCCAAAATGTGATTTTTGATGAGAAAAAGTGAGCAGACAACAATATTGATCTTGTTTTAGTTACTACGGTAACAAGATTGCGCAATTTGAGTCACTGTCACCAGAAGTTAACACTGGATAACCAATCTCGTCGCAGATATTCCGTGTTGACCAATCAAATTTAACCGTCCAAAAATGTGATTTTTGACTGAAAAAGTGGAAAATGATGGCGTTCTTGTTGTAGTTGCTGCGGTAACAATAGCCGCTAACTTTTGGTCGCTAGCACTTGATGTAAACAAAGAAAAACACTGATAGCTGGGGAAAAAGCAGAAAAAACACGGTGGCGATGTCACATGTGTAACATATTTTTGGAAAGAACTTTCTTCATAAAACGTGTCAGACGTCACAGTGTTTGTTTACTTTTTATTCATTATTCCGCTACATGGGCAGGATGGCGTCTTTCAGAAACTTTCATTACCTTCGCGTACACTACACACACACACACACACACACACACACACCGGTGATTGATTTGTCACTGCGGTGTAGTTGAACGTGGAATACCACGATATGTGGTCAGAACTAGCGCAAGAATGGCTGCGTTGTGATCTAAACAACTGGGTTTTCCCACAGAAAGTTGTGACAAAGTGACAAAGACATCCGATGCCACTGGAACGCACCTCGCACCGTGGGACGATCTGGAACCGTCCAGAGGCCTGACGCACAACCCGTTCACAGCACACACACACGCACACACACACACGTGTTACACCCCCCCACTCCCCTGAGACAGACCAGGGGACCCAGGTGTGTGCTGGCTCCAGCCAATTAATGGCATTAATGAGAGCGTGAGCGCCAATGACCAAAGCTGCTATGTGGCTGCGCTGAATGTTGAATACACACTCAGGCAATCACAATCCTGTCATTCGATAGACGCGCAAAGAAACTCACACAAACACACACACACACACACACACACACAGATGCCAGCTTCGCTAGCATTCAATCAGAAATGCCTCCATGCTTCATGATATCTGCTTTGCCGTTTGTCATGTCGCTAATATAATAGCGCCACGGTCATTTAGCGAGCGTCGTCTGAAGCCATTTCCAATCAATGCACATTGACTATTTATGGGGGCCTGGTGGGAATCGCACCCCATGAGCCCCCACGCCATCTATTACTCCCAGCAGCTAACGCACGCACGCCGCCACCGTCCATCCATCCAAACACACATTACTTTCATGTCTGAGCTCGGATGCTGCCGGGAATGTGCAACGTTTGCGATGTGGACTTTGGTGTGTTTCTCTTCTGATGTCGAGACTTTATTAACTGCAGACGGGGTGTGTGTGTGTGTGTGTGTGTGTGTGTGTGTGTGTGTGTGTGTGTGTGTGTGTGTGTGTGTGTGTGT
>CAAKHB010004017.1:5764-22738 GCA_901007665.1 Aeoliscus strigatus
ACACACACACACACACACACACACACACACACACACACACACACACGACACACACACACACACACACACACACACACACACACACACACACACACACACACACACAGTCATGTCTTTGCACAGTCGTCCTTTGCACTGGTTGCTAGGTTACCTTGCTCTCCAACATAGAGTTTCTGTTCGCCATCATCCTCAGATGCTCAGCGGCAAAAGTCAATTCATGTTGCCTCAAGTCCTGATTCAATCCCTGAAATACGAGTCAGCACAGCACACGTCACATGCACCGCAAAGGTCGTCCACCTCACACGCAGCGTATGCGCTGCACTGTAAGCAGATGACCAGCAGCAGTTACCTTGAAGGTGCAGCCGTAGCGGTGGAACTGGCAGCTCGCCTGAGCTTTGGGGCAGTCGTGCTGGTGAGCCGACAGCTGAAACACATTGATCAAAATCATCCAGGCTGACATGAAAAAACACCTGCCACATGCAGCAATTTGATAACAAGTGATGAGTACCTCGCTCCTTGTCAGCGAGGAGAACGAGCAGAGGTTGGGACAAGACACCGGGAACGCTGGACACACCGTCTCCTTATGTTTCTGATAACACAAAAACGGTACATGTATTGGAGCCTGGACAGTGAGCGAGTCGGTCCTCAGTGATGTCATCGGTTACCTGCAGGTCATTCAGAGGCATTTTGGTCATACAAAATTCACAGGTGGTCTCTCTGTGTTTACACTTCCAGCTCAGGTGGTCGGGAATCTCTTTCCTCATCATTCGTTCCTTACATTTCCCCAATGGACACGGAACCTCAAAGAACGGACACACGTTCAGGTGGTCCTGCAGGTGAGACCGAGACACATCCACATCATCCATTCTCCTCATGTTCTCTAGCTCGTATCACATAAAAACACACAATTCTGTGTGATTCCCTGAGAACCCGGGTTCAATGTACCTGTAACTGTTAACTATTAGCAAGGCTAACCCCAGCTTCACACCGGCTTCACCCTGGCTGCGTCTGCGTTGCATCATGGCTCCAACTCACCGGATGCATTTCCAGCACATCTCAGCTTTGGTTCCGTCAGACCGCTGGAGTCACCAGACCGACAAGTTCCCGCGGTGAAAACACACAGAATCGCGCGAGACTACATCTATGTGGCATAAATCTAGGAAGAAACAGTCGCGTCTCCAGGTGGAGAAGCATAGGAGAGTCGGACTTGCTCGTGTTTGACTTTTTTTCTCAGTGTTTTATGCTTTTACCGTGGGAAAGTAGCTTGTTAATAAATAAATACTCTTAAATGTACTGTGTTGAAAGTACTCATGTAATAGTGTGCAAGCCGATCTGGCGTCAACATCGACCGTTTTATTCTGAAAAGTAACCAGATGTTGTATTCTGTTTCCGTGTTGGACTTCCTGGATTCTAGATGGATTCTGTGCGAAATTGCTGCAGCTGTGCTCCAGCAACCGGCAAATATCTTTTGACGCAAAGCTCCGGTCTGCCGGAGCTGGGATGGAGCAGAGAGGCGACGCAGTCAGTGGGAGTTAACACATTGACTTGAGTGGAAACGGATTAGGTCCAGTGCCGTGTCGGATCGGAGATGGACCGCAGACGCATCCTGTGGAAAGTGGCCTTAACAGTTGGGGTTGGGGTTAGGAACCAGGAAATCCTAACTTGAACCAGTATCCAGGTTTGTGCAGGACCCTCCGGACTGTATGTTGCCTTGGTAACTGTGCATGCACACGTGTGTGTGTGTGTGTGTGTGCTCACAGGTATCTGCTGCAGACTGATCTGCTCCTGACAGCCGTTGTTCTCACTGCGACAGTGAACCTTCAGCGCCATGATTTCCCGGTGGCAGCAAACGTCTCTGAAGATCTGAACAAAGACGCTGAACTTCAAACGCTGACCAGGAACCAATCACAGCGCTGCATTCGTTTCTGGCCGATGACCAGTGGAATCCCCTGACCCACCTTGTTACTGAACAGAGGCTCCATGTCAGCTGGACACACGGGGTTTGGATGACTGCAGGACAACGGAGACAGTTCAGCTCCATGGTGACATCACACACCCTACTCACCTGTCTGCCCCCCCACGTCTGTCTGTACACTCACCTGTCTCGCTCACCCTGACTCCCCCCAGTCTTACCTGAGGATTTCATTGATGCAGCTCTGGCAGAAGCGGTGTCCACACTCCGTCTGTCGCGGTTGACATAGTACCAGTCGACACGTCTCGCAACAGTATTTGGCCTCTGGTGTTTCCACAAAATGGTCCCTGAACCCTCCGTGCAGAGGCAGGAAGCCTGCAGGTCCACCTGAGCACAGAGAGTCACCTGAGACGAACATCCTTCAGCTGACGAAGAGCAGAGACAATCCAGAGCAGGACTGAGACCAAGGCTGTGTCTGAAATCCCTCCCTACTCTCTACATAGAGGATACGCCATTTTGTAGCCATTATGTGTGTGAATCCTTAGTGATCATCCATCGACCCCAGACAGTCACTCAAATATCCCACAATGCACCGCGATGGTCACGGACCAAGACAACATAGACCACAATGCATTGCGGTAGCGTAATAAGAGACAGCAGACTGCGTCGTGTCTACAGTTTCCCCAGGAGGGGTCGTAATAAAAATAAATTACTACAGAATCAGTACAGATACGAGTCTGAAAGTTCCAGAACCGTAACGTAACAGGATCGACCACAAAGACTCCAATCTGATTTCATATTTGTGAACAGTGAACGTAACTTGTTTGTTATTTAGCATGAGAATACACACTCAGTAGAATATCATGTATGATGTATATAAATACAACATAGCAATATAACAACGTATTGTTATATCTATTTATGATCCATGGGACATCCACAACATCTGGGCGACAGCGATGACATAAATAAACGGGGCGGACACCAGTGTCTAAAATCCCTACTCATTATGTAGTGAGTAGAGGTGGTGGGGACGATTTTGGACACAGCCCAGCTGATGATGGCGATGCAGATGATAATGAAGTGATTACCTTGCGGAGGAGAGGAGTCGCTGAGAGGCCAAGGATTGGCTGGACGATGAGGGGAAGGGGTGATGGGAGGACCCATAGAGGGGGGTGGGACCAGGGAGGACGCCACCTGCTGGAGGGGGATCTGCACCTCCCTCCCGTCAGCACTCCTCCTCCCTGCTGACATGACCTGACAGGAAAGAAAGGTTTAACGCACATACTTACACACACACACACGCACGCGCAACGTGCTTTAGAATCATTGTGTTTCCATTGGACGTCGCTCAGGTCCTATTGCATGATTTTGTAGCTGCTGCTGCTGGAAGTTCTTGATGGAACCACGACCTACACCGAAACGTACCACAACCAGTGACGAGCCGTCAGGGGAGGCCTCACCTGACATCATGGAAAGAAAATGTAATGTAAAAAATAAATGAAATGGTTATATTTATCCAGTGATTTATACGAAAAGTTGTTTTCCATTTAAGTTCACCATTTAAGATGGGTTTTTTTCTTCGAAATCTCCAAATGTTCTCATTTCCTGTTGAAACACTGAGAAGTAACGTGTGCTGAGAAGCTGTCTGAAGCTCACGAGGATTGACTGGGAGACATCGCTGGTAAAAAACTCTTTCTATACAAAAACTGGTAAAAAACTCTTTCTATACAGGGCTCGAATGTGCAACCATTTTGGGCGCACATGCACCCAAAGTATTTAAGAGTTTGACTAACTTTTTTCCTAGGCTGCACCGGTTTACCTGACGCTGCCCTGGTGAATACATTTCTCTCTTTAGAGACACACTCCTGTTAGGATCATATTGACAAGTGACAGACTGGGGCGGGTCTCTGCCTCTGATTGTCTACGGTCCTGTTCACGGTTGAGTGTTAAAGCGACCTGAGCGCCGGCAGCAGACTGAGACGAAAAGGAAACCAAACGGAGTCAAAAGAGTGAAAATGATTTCATGAAGATGTGTAAGTCTATGGTTACAACCAGCGCCACTAATGAGAGTTCATCCAGACACGACATGGAGCCCTCGGTCAGTAGACATGAGCCCCGGTCTCTCAGCGACAACAGCAGACTGAACCAGAGGAGATGACCGAGTCTGAGAAAGAGTCCGACCGCGACACCGAAAGGAAAAAGTCCAGACTGTATTCGTTCAGACAGGACTGACTGAGGTACGATCAGGAACTGTGTTTACTGTAAGGAGGGTGGTCTGAGCCTGGATGGTCATATGGTCATAGTGGATCGGTGGGCAGGTTAGGGTTAGAACGTTTCACATCGAAACATTAAAAAAAAAAACACGTGTCAAAAAAACACCATATGAAGTGACAAGTGTGTAGGAAAACGTGTCTCCTCTCCCAGGTGCGTTTCAGCGGCAGGCTGTAATAATCAGGTCCTCTGAGTAGGTAACTTAAAATTTTGTGCTGGTGCACCTAAAAAAAAAAGTTAGGTGGACCAGTTCAACAATGCAAAAAGTTGTTGTGGAGCCCTGATATATGAACTCAATTTCAATAGTTTAATGTACTGTACTGTATAGCTGATGTACACGATGTAGTATTTTTTTCTTTTCAACAACAGTATGTGTGTGTATCACTATTTGTGTGCTGAGCAAATGTAAAACGTGAAGAGACACTGGGTGAGGCAGCAGTTCTCTTCCTCATGCTAGGGGGCATCAGTGACAGCAGCTCCAAACTACAGTCAGTGAGCCCAGTCATCATCCGTTTGTTTTTACTTGACACATCTAAACTCACCTGGACTTTCAATGGAAGAAGGAGGTGATAATTAAAGAAGACCGACTTTAAATCAGGAACATTTCTACTACCAAGTTCTGATGCTGTTGTCCAGGAGTGGTTCATGGACGTATTCATCGGTGAAGTTCACACCATGATAACTGCTAACTGTTGACAATCAGACGGTGAACCAGCTCCAACTAGAGGTTCATACGTTTGGATGAAGTCAGTGTCACCAGACACATCACTGACCACAACCTATCACAACCTACACCAGTGTCCTCTACCACTGAGACCCTTGTTTCCTGGTCAGAAAAGCGCAGCTGCACATCAGATGCTGTTGTTTTTAACATCGGCGTTCTCTGCTCACATCCGTCTTCAGTTCAGACACGCCTGCATTTTCTCTTCAAATGCAGAAGTGACGCTCCAAGAACTGGGACATGTGATGCCACCAAGACCACCCAATCACAGTTGTTGCCACCTGCAACCTGATCAACATTTCTTTAGAGGTGGACGTCACACCACGGTCCATCCTAGGGAACGGTGTAGGGAACAGTGTAGGGTACGGCCATTCGGAACGACGTAGATACAGTCTAGGGTACGGCCTAGGGTATCACCTAGGGAATGGTGTAGGGTACAGCATAGGGTATGGACTAGGGAATGGTGTAGGGTACAGCATAGGGTATGGACTAGAGAATGGTGTAGGGTACAGCATAGGGTATGGACTAGGGAATGGTGTAGGGTACAGCATAGGGTATGGACTAGGGAATGGTGTAGGGTACAGCATAGGGTATGGACTAGAGAATGGTGTAGGGTACAGCGTAGGGCACAATCTAGGGAACGGTGCAGTAGGCTTCAATTTGAGCAGAAGCATCAGTCAGAATGAAGACATGGTCTCCTGCAGGACAATGGAACTTTGCTCTATGGTGACTTGTTTCAGGTCTCAAATGAGGCTGAAGGTCCATGAGCACAGACTCACCCTCTCACAGTTAACTGGCCTGGGTGAAACCGTTTTGACTGAACGATGATTCATTGATCAGTTGGATTAGAAATAATCATTCCCACTGATGGAACCTCCTTTCACTTTCTGTCTGAACTCGATTATTTATGGCTGAGTGTTTCGACTGAAAAACAACTAATCGAATTTTCTTTGCTACTTTCTATTCCTAGCATCGATAGCACTGATCAATATTATCGATATCATGGATTTGGACCTATGCCTGATAAGGCAGTTAATAGTTAGCTTCCTGTGTCAGGTACAGCTGGACACCACAGGGTTCTGTTGAGTCTCTCTCTCTCTCTCTCTCTCTCTCTCTCTCTGGTTCTGTTGAGGTTCTACTTACATGAATCTCCTCTCTCGGCTCAGCGGGGCTCCGCGCTCTTTCTCCGCGATTCAAAGTGTCAACGCGCTGCTGCCGCCGCCGCGGTAGCGGGGCTCCGGATGGGTTCTCATGGTCCGGATTCACGGTTCTGCTGGTTCTCTATGTTCTGTTGTGTGCGGAAATGTACTGGGATCGTGTGCGGGGATCCAGCAGGGAGGACTGGGCGATCACACTGGAAACCCCCTCCGCTGCTTCCGCCCAGGAAATCCCCCATCGGCCCTCGCCGCATCCGCCAGGGGGCGCTGTGGTGTCTGTTCAACGCAACTTTATTTAAAAAGCGCGTGAGGACACGACAATTTGTACTATAGAATAAAGGCTGTGGTACCTGGGGAACATTTGGACTCCACAACAAAGGCTGGAGAACCTGGAGAACAGTCCAGAAGCAAACTTCAGTCTCCTGTGAAACAAACGAGATGCACGGACTCGCCCTCATGAGTTCACACATTCACATCTGAATTGCTGAAATATTAACGTTCAGATTTAGTTTTTCTTGATATTTTGTCTGTGGACACGTGACCTTCGACCCCAGGGGCTGTGACACCCATGACATCACTTCCTGCTGATGATACATTTGTGTTTCATTGAAAAAACACAACTTTAATGTTTGATAAACTTTGGTTTTATTTTCAGTCTTGGTCCAACAGAAAAGGACATTCTCTCTCACCTGTGAGACGTCCCCTCCCCCCCTGCCCTGCCCACAAACACGCGCGCACACACACACACACACAAACACACCAATCTAACAACAGCAGGTGCCACAGGTCAGGTCTATTTCCTAATTGGTACAGAGCAGCAGGGACAGGTGAGAGTTCATCACCATGTCACACACCTGATCGATCAACTAACCAATCAGTATCCCACGTTAAAGACATGATGACATCATAAAAGTACAGGGGTGGAGCTTCAGGAGGACAGAGACTTCTGGGAATCCACTGGTGAGGATGACTCCTGCAGAAGAACACAATGTAGTCTGTAGTACAAACTCAGTAAGGAACAGAGACACTCTCAGAATACAGAGTATATTCAAAAATATATTGACATACTTGTAAATGGGATATGGAATTAGGCTGTATAGTTAAAACGTGCGCTGTATTTCGCTTCGTTCGGCTCTAACAAACGTTCTAACCAGACAAAAAAAAAAAAAAATCATAGAACCGTGTATTCTTCATTAAAAGGACACAGGGGTGCCCAAACCGGTCCTCCAGAGCTACCTATCCTGCAGGTTTTAGATGTCACCCTGCTGTCAGCTGCTGCTCATTATCAGGTCTCTGGAGATTGATTCAGGTGATCAGGTGTGTAGGAGCAGTGTGACATGTAAAACCTGCTGGATAGGTAGTTCTGGAGGACCGATTAGGACAGCCCTGGTTTGACACATCAGACATGTTCAATGAGAAAGTGACAAGGAATAAAGAACTGAACCTATATCACCAGTAAACCTGCCAGTAGACTCCTGTATCAAGGATAGAGGACGGCCCTCTGTCTGTTGATAGCGACCAATCAGAGGACGGCCCTCTGTCTGTAGTGACCGATCAAAAACCGACACAATAGAACACACACAAGTAAAGATAGTCATAACTGATAATCTGTTGTAGGAAATCCTGCTGGACCTGTAGAACATCAGGTTCCATCATCTCCTCCATGGTACATGAGAACTACAGTAAATTCCAAGATACACGTTGATTTTGCCCCTGCACCGCTCGGGCAGCATGTCATGGGTCCCAGCGAGCAGCATGGTAATGAAAATGATGAATGGAAAATCTGCTCTCCTCTCTGGAATTAGTCGGCAGTCTGGAAATATTTGGGATTCTGGAGGAAAGACGTATCAGACAGAACATGCCATTGCAAACAATGGGGGAGAGAGTTAAAATACTCGGGAACAATAACGTTGGCTGAGAACATCCACATTGACCCGCATGCTGACGCTAACTCCAGTGTTACCATGTCAGGAGCCTGCACACCAGCTGTTTTACAGCCATTTGCTCCTGTATGATCAAAGATCATCAAGGTCTCTGAGTTAACTGATCAAAAAGTGCATGAGTGAGAAATTGAGAGTTTTGTGAAAAGAATGTGTTTTCATCAATTTTCTTTTTCATTTTTTAAAATGATATTGTATTGCTATGAAGCTGTTGATTTACACCCCTAGTGGTAACCAGAGAACCTCCTCACCTCTTTGATGTCTGTGCTGGTCATGTCCTCCTCCTCTTCAGCAGGACTGACCTCCATTTTGTACTCCTCTCCTCCGTCGCCTGCCTCCAGCCCGTGTTCAGCCTCCCACTCTTGAAGAACCTCGTCCAGGTTAAACCTGCGTCTGTAGTTCACGAGGAAATTCTTCACCTGCATCGCTGACTTGTTACCAATCACATCTGAGATGGCCTTGAAGTCCCGCCCATACTTCCTGATGGCTGGATGTCATTGGACAAGAGGAAAGTGTTTGACAGGCGTGAATCGAGTTCAGAATGACAACTTTTGGACAGACATTCACCTTGCACGGCCAGCAGCTGCTCCTCGGTGGTCCAACGCGTGTTCAACTTCTGGTTTCCCTGCAGAACACCAAAGCACCAGGTCACACGCCTGCGCAGGAGACGATGCCCCGTTCGCTTGGTCAGTGGGTCCCACGCCTGCTCCACCAGTGACATCAGCAAAGAAAAGCAGCCTGAACAGTGAGGTGTGCATGTTGCCATGGATACCTCTGGTTGTCTGAACTCGTCGACTCCTGAGCTGAGGGTCTCCTTCAGAGCGCTGTTGGACTGTTTGATGGTTTGAATCTGAAACAGAGAGACAGACGGGTGAGGTACCAGACAGACAGACAGACGCACAGAGAGACAGACGAGACACACCTGTCTCTTGATGGAGATGAGCTGAGCGTCCAGCTGGCGAATGAGTCCCTGAGCAGAGCTGGACGCCAGAGAGACGACGTCCTGCTGCTGGAGGAACATTCCTCTGGGTGGACGTTTCTTCACCCGCTGAGATGACCTGCCCCCTGACTGAGAGATAGCCAGGTAGAGACAGACAGCGAGGTAGAGACAGACAGGTCACCTCAAGGTTTTCTTACCTTCATCCCAACAGGAGGTTTGACCTCTGACCTCTCTGATCCACAATTAACCTGGAAAATGGTAAATAATCAGTAAGCAAACAAACTGAAGGGTCAGTCAGTAAACAAACACACAGTCAACAGCTGTTTACCTCTTTGTCCTCGGTCGTCAGAGGCGACTCAGAGTCACTGGCCACGTTTCCATTCTCGCTGTCCAGCTCTTCGTCACTGCAACAGGAAATCTGTGATCAGCTAATTTGGTCTCAAATGTTTCCATGTGATGTGACCTGTTGCCGCTCACCTGTCCTTCTTGTGTCTGCGGGAATGTCGGTCCATCAGACTGGTCTTACTGCGACTCTTCTTCCACGAGTAGTAGAAGCGGACCAGACTGGCCATGGACTTGTCAGGTAACTGCACAAACAGCAAGTGGTTTGAGTCTCACTTGAGTCAGCGGACAGACAGGTGCGGCTCGGTGCGGGAACACACCATCTGCTGGATGCGGTGGAAGCTCTTTCCGTGGAAGCTGAAGGCCTGTTCGAACAGTACCCGGTCCTCCACCGTCCACTCGTCAGGAAACGGAGTAAAGTTCGGAAGGTCTGCCAGCGACTTCTCGATGTTATGTTTGTGCCAGTAGAGCATCCCGAGAGCCTGGAAGGGGACAGATTTTAGTCACATGACCGCCAACAGCAGTCACATGACCGCCAACAGCAGTCACATGACCGCCAACAGCAGTCACATGAGGCCCATGGGTTTACCTGCTCCATGTTGTAGCCATGTTTGTCTTTGGCGATGGTGACATACTCATCCACTGTGGAAACAAACAATCTGTGGTCTGACTGGACGAAGATGAAAGGACGACACACAAACATCAGGTCAATGGTTGTGTTCTTACACTGAGTCTGGTTCACACAGCTGCTCGGAATCCAAACCAGCATCCCCAGATTTTCTCTGAGCTGAGCTGCTTGGGCTGTTTCTGAACACACACACACGTCAGAGTTCTCCTGGACCCTCAGACATCCATGAACCTCATAGAAACTTAGCACCAGACAAGAACATTGTTCTCTAGAGTACAGCCCTGATCTTGTTTCCTAGTAGTTCTAAAACCACAATGAGTCTGTTCAACTGCCAGGTTCTTCTCCAGTGGAACTAGTCCAGCAGACAGATGAACTCTGTGGAGCCTGGACCTTCTTCCTCCGCTGACTATCACTCACTGGCTGTTGCTGATGTCGGTGATAGAGGCCTAACATCACCTACTGCTTCTTTCCTGATCTATGACTGTCATGCTGCACTGGTTGAGTACAACCAGTGCCGCCACCTTTAGTCTAGTTCAGCTTGGGGTTTATTCTGATCCACTGAGACCTGAGATCAGAGCTTCTCATGACGTGAAAACAGCCAAAATGAGCAGTTCCAGAAGAAACCCACAGGCAAGTTGAGTTTGCGTGAACCAGAACCTGGATTCGCTTCATAGTCTAACATCAGCATAGGCACTTTGGTTAGACAGAAGCCCGAACCCTGGAGTTGTCCTCAGCAGGTGTTCGAGGTTACCAACTTTTTTCCTGCTCTTACCTAGGTCAAAGTCTGGAACCACGGCTTGATACTGCGGTCCGACCCGCATTCCGCCTCCACCTGCACACACACGGCGGCCCGCAGGAGTAAGCTGAGGCGGTTGTCGGATATTCCACCGCCGGTGTTCGAGGCTACTCACCGCACTCTTCGTCGCTGCTAGAGCCTGCGCTTCCTTCTACCCAGCTGTTGGAACTGCTTCCATTACCGGACAAACTCTTCCCGCCGAGGTGAGTCACTGCTCCGGCTCCGCTGCTGGCACTGCCCGCTGGGGTTCTGCCTCTTCTCTTCCCCGTAACGTCAGGGTTTCTGTCCAGCATCGCCGGCATGAGTACGGACCAAATCGGAAATGAGGCTGTTAGCTAGATGATGACGGCACGGCTGTTAGCTGGATGAAAGCTAAGCGCCCACACGGCGGAAGTTTCAGTGTAACAACAGGAAGCTAAGCTAACTATTAGCTACGCTAACTGCTAGCCGGAGAGCGACGTGCTTGTCACAAGTCACCAAACGTTGCCGGAACCAAGCAGGAACACGACGGGGAAAAAATGATGAAACACGTAACGGTGCTGGAGGATGATTTGATCGGAGTGACGGCTGAAGAGAGTGTGTGCCTTTTGTCAAATCACATCGATCAATAAAACTTCCCTGAAGAGTCGTTTCCCTCTTTGTCAACTGTAGTTCCAATCCGCGAACAGCAGGTAGCGACAGATAAGTCAGACAGGAACAAGAAACTTGTCAATTCGTCAATTGTTGATGACGCACATTCAGATACGAACCACGTGGCCGCTGTCAAACAAACCCCTGCAACACGACAAATCGTGAGTGTGCGCGTGAGTGTCAGCCTGCAATGTTCACTATGTGGATAATGTGGGACAGACACCAGATCCGCCTCCTGAAAACGTCCACACATAGAGCTGAGCGGCAGACGGGAGGAGACGGAGACACATATAAGAGCTGGACGCACTGAGAGACAGGGACAGACGGAGGAAGCAACAGACAGAGAGAGATTGACTGAGACAAACAGACACACAGAGACAGGGACAGAGACAGACAGACTGAGACAAATGGGCTGAGAGACAGACCAGGGGACAGTGAGACAGACCAGAGACCAGGCCGTCATGCCGTGGCAGTTGTCGTCTCAGCTGCAGCTCGTGTGCTCCACTCCATCTCAGCGGCAGTGCGAGCAGACGGTGTTTGCGTTCTACTGTGCGGTGCGCGGGCGGCTGGCAGTCTGGCTGCTGGAGGACATGCGCAGGATGGAGGTGTTCTCCTGGGACGACGGAGGGCCGCGCTCCTTTTCTCCAGCGGAGGCGCTGCTGTACGCTCTTGTGCATGACCACCAGGACTACGCACGCTTCCTTCTCCACAGGTACTCTCTGAGCGCACTCAACGCACCGCGCTGCAGCCTCTGCTGCCACCGCAGCAGTGGAGCACCACACCTCAGTGTGGCAGTGCGCTACAACCGCATCTCAATCCTGGGCCTCATGGTGGAGGTGCTGATGGACAATGACATAGAGAGCTTCCGACGCAGCTATCTTGACAGCTGCGCCGGCTGCACACACTTGGCTGACGCAGGGAAGACTGCGGTGCAGCTGGCGGTGGAGCTGTCCCGCCCAGACTGTCTGCTGCTGCTGCTGGTGCACGGAGCGACGCCGCACGGCCTGGACGCCGCATTGCAGCGCCTGGGCTCCTGCTGTGCCTCTGATCGGCGGGACGTGCAGCGCTGCCTGGACCTGCTGCTGCTGTTCCTGCCAAACCCGCCGGCGCTTTGGCACCTGCGGGACGAGCCGCAGCGCTGGCAAAGTCTTCTGGGGAAGGACATGTTCAGCTGGCTAAGTGGACTGGCCCCACCTCCCCTGCTGCTGCAGGCTCTCAGGAGTCTGGCTCGGTCCGTCCCAGGTCAGATCCGCCACCTGCCGAACTTCCTGCAGCCTCACAGCTGGCAGTGACCTGGGCCCTTGTCTCTGTCAAAAAAAAATGGCCAAGGACGGTGAGGCCTCCCGCGAACACCTGAGAGACACCTGAGACAACAGCTGAACCTCATCTGTATGTATGAATGTACAGCCGTAAGACATCTTGTGAACATGTTCTGGAAGAGTCATGTAAGTCATGTTCATGCTGTTTGAAGAATTGTTTTGTTTTCACACAAACACTTGACAGGACGTGAACGTGTTGTTACTTCACAAAACTATAAAGGTTTTTCAATTCCTGCTTGATGTTTCCTCTTTGAATCGGTGTGCTTAAAGGAGACAAGTGGAACCAGGTGAGACTCAGGTGAGACACTGAGGCTTTCTGTGTGGACACATATATATTGTGGACACACTTTATTCAGGAATGAATACACAACAGGTGAGTTTCCATTGGTCAGCAGCAGAACAAATCAGTTTACGGTAGGATGATATCATCACCTGCTCAGGATCATCAGCACAGTCCATTGGAGTCCACCAGTTGTTCAGATGCGGTCAGCGCCTGTCAGAACCTGTATAAAGGTCTAAGACCTGTACGAGAGTTAGAACTGGTCTCCAAGGTTCAGCAGGTCTTCCCTCCTCACAATAAAGGGCTTTCTATCAAAACAAAAAACATGCCCAGTGGTGGCCATCTTGTCTCAAAGGTACCTCACAGGAAGTGATGTCACCTGTTCTTGTCGCAGGTGTAGCAGTTCATGGAAAGGTTTGACAACAGGAAATGATGTCACCTATGGTCAGATGAGCTCCCATTCGTCATCAACATCCTCTCTGCTGAGGGTGTGGCCAGAGAGGTCGGGTCTATAGGAAGACTGTGGGAGGAGCTTGGTCAGCCGATGAGACAATCCACCAATCTGAGTCACCGCCCACAACTCGTCGTCTTGAGTGACTGTTAAAAGACACGTGACACGTCAAGAGCGAGACCGGACCGTCAGTGTGGGGTCAGAGGTGGTCAGTCTGACAGTGTAACACCAGTATAAACCAGGCTGAACCAGTCCAACAGTATAAACCAGTATCAACCAGTCGTACCAGTATGAATCAGTACAAACCAGTCGTGCCAGTATAAACCAGTAGGAACCAGTCGTACCAGTCAGCCAGTTTGCCCCTCCTGGGATCTTTTTCCAGTAATCTCCAGCAGGGTTTTGTTCACAGACGCCATAACGACGAGCCAAATCACCGTTCACACACCGAACCCAGACTGTCCGACAGCTCAGCACCAACTGACTCACCACCAAACCTGAAAGACAAGACATGTGAAAGACAGGGGACAGAGACAAGGGACACACAGAGGACAGACAGGTGACACAGAGACAGGAGACAGACAAGTGAGACAGGAGACAGACAGAGGACAAACAGGTGACTCAGACAAACAGGTGATTACGACAGACGGACTGACCCGTACCTGGGACGAGGTCCCAGTCCGTCCCAACAGGCATTTGTTCACTGAGTCCAGTCCTGACAAAGACGCTGCCTCTGTTGTCCAGCACCCAAAGGAGACGATCGTTAGGACTTGTCTGAACGTGAACCAGCTGGACGCCAACAGGCTGCACACGCACACAGGTCAGAGTCCATGAGACATTCAAAACACAGGTCTGTCAGGTGATGTGTCCCTGGACATGTGAGTGTGTCAGTCTGTGTCAATGTATCAGTGTGTGTCAATGTGTCAGTGTGTGTGTGTGTGTGTGTGTGTCTGTGTGTCAGTCTGTCAGTGAGTGTGTGGTACCGTGAAAGGAGGTTCTATGTGGATCCAGGCTGGAACCATCATGCTGGGGTTCAGCGGCTGCGTTCCGACTCTGAAGTAGACGAGTCCTCGACTGTCCAGCGCCCAGACGTTCTGACTCCCACAACTCATGCTGACCAGACGTACGCCTTCTGCCACACAGGTGAACAAGTGAACAGTTGATGGAGGAGCAGGTGCACCTTCCTCATTGGTTGCTTCTGCAGCAGAACCAGCTCAGTGAGCTCTAGAACCATCTGAGAGGATGATATGCTGATCCCATGCGACACCACTCTTTACCAGCGGGTTCTCCATGTTCCACTGACAACGTCTTCACACACATCCAGTACCATCACGTAGGAGTTCAATTCTACTTCAAACCTGATGGCAGTTAGGTCGTTTCTGTCTGTCCTGGGTCCTAAATTACATTTCCTATGCAGTATTACAATGACATCACTTCTTGTATCCGAACGATCCCATCTACTGGATGGTGCAAGAGAGGTCACCAACCTCCAGGAGGTTCTGAAGGACCTCGGACCCATGGAGTCCAGGAGAACATGAGCAGATCACAGACTACATGTAGGTGGTCTTCTGCCTCGACAAGTTGGGCTGACAAACTGGCCCACTGACCTTTGACTCCCGGAAACCTTACCCACAAGCTGCTGCAACAATCACGTGTGACCTCCCCACATCAGGATGAAGGATGACATGATGGCAGAGACGTGACAACACATGATCAGATTTTTAGGTACACCCCGCTTCCAAAGACATCTGAGGACTGAGGGACTGAGGGACAGAGGACAGAGGGACAGAGGACAGAGGACTGAGGAACAGAGGGACTGAGGGACAGAGGGACAGAGGACCGAGGGACTGAGGAAAAGAGGACAGAGGACTGAGGAACAGAGGGACTGAGGGACAGAGGGACAGAGGACCGAGGGACTGAGGAAAAGAGGGACAGAGGGACAGAGGGACAGAGGAACAGAGGGACAGAGGACTGAGGGACTGAAGGACTGAGGAACAGAGGGACTGAGGGACTGAGGGACTGAGGAACTGAGGGACAGAGGACAGAGGGACTGAGGAACTGAGGGACAGAGGACAGAGGACAGAGGGACTGAGGAACAGAGGGACAGAGGACAGAGGGACTGAGGAACAGAGGGACTGAGGAACAGAGGGACTGAGGAACAGAGGGACTGAGGAACAGAGGGACAGAGGAACTAAGGGACAGAGGGACTGAGGACAGATGGCGGTCAAATATGTGACATTTGTGATGTGAGACGACATTCAAACGTGGGCAAACAGACTGGTCAGGTGGTGAGACAGGAAGGACAAGAACTAAAAACAGATCTGTGTGACGCACACACACATACTGACCTCTCATCTCACTAGGGACCTTTAAACCTCTTATACAACATGTAGCTGTCAATGTGATGGAGACACACAGCTGATGTGACATGCAATACTTCAACTTACACACACACAGACACACACACACACACAGGCTATTACATCAGCATGTGGTTTCTGTTTTTGTTTCTCTTTCTGTGTGTGTGTGTGTGTGTGTGTGTGTGTGTGTGTGTCAGTCAATGTGTGCATGTGTGTCAGTTTGTGTGTGGGAGTGTGTGTCAGTTAATGTGTGCATGTCCATGTGTGTGTGCATGTCCGTGTGTGTGTGTGTGTGTGTGTGTGTGTGTGTGTGTGTGTGTGTGTGTGTGTGTGTCATGTTCACACACTCAGATGAAAATGTGATCATGTGTGTTGAAGAACATGAAATGTTGGAGGTGGTATCGTTGTGTTACAGAACTGACCACCTGAGTGACAGGTACGTACCCAGCTGGCTGAGATCCAGCGGCGTCCAGTGGAGGCCAGTGGGACAGGACGGAGACAGAGTACGAATACTGATTCGTCCATGTGTGTCCAGACCCCACAGAGCATCACGACAAGCAGACAGGTGAAACAGCTCCACCTGAACCCAGAGGTAGAACATGAACCTAAGAGTCCGAAGGTGATCATAACACACAGAGGACACTGAGCAAACATGTCACACCTCAGGTAGCAGAGGAACTGACGAGGGGCGGAGCTCTCCATCCTGGTCCCACACACAGAAAAGATCTTTTCTGCTCTGAGCCAACCACAGGAAGTTACCTAAAATACAGGTTTGTGAATACACAGGGGTTTGTGTGTGTGTGTGTGTGTGTGTGTGTACCTTCTCGATGAGGCACAGCCGAAGAAGTGATGAAGGTCCACCTGGTAGCTGACATGGTGCCTCTGGGAACAACATTTTGCCAGAACGTTCCTGAAGGATCCAAACACAAAGTTCAGCTGAGAACTGATGAGTGACTGATAGAAGGTAGTGAATGCATCTGGTTCAGACTCACTGACCCACGAGGCTGCCGCGGGCCAGGTGCAGTTGGTTGCGTCCTGAGGCCACCCACACACCACTGGCATTGGCGCTGACCAGGCTCGGCTGACACTGCGAGTACTGAGACAGGAACGCCACCACTCGCTCCATTGGTGCCTTGGTAACCGTGGCAACACTTTGTGTGGCCTGTAACAGTGTCTGGAACAAACTGCCCTGATCGAAGACCACATAGTCTGAAATACTGATCTGAG
>CAAKHB010004018.1:0-14559 GCA_901007665.1 Aeoliscus strigatus
TTGTAGTCGTAAGGAGGGTGGTGGTTGGGGTTGTAGCGGGAGTCGTGGTTGGTACCGGTGTGGTCGTAGAGGGAACTGTTGGACAAATAAAGTGATTCTGTGTGAGTGATTTGATCTCCTGTCCTTTAAGTTCTTCCGGGTGCTCACAGAGAGCAGGAAGGGCCAACGCGATCTGCGGATTGGCCTTCAACCACAGGTGAAGACCTATCAGCTTGCAGTCACAGAGCCAGGGGTTGTCGTTGAGATAAACCTTCTTGAGTTTCGTCAGCGGCTCGAAAACATCGTCAGAGAGCGTTTGGAGGTTGTTGTGAGCTAGCTTGAGCGTGGTCAGCGACGGCAGCTTTTCAAACACGTCTGAGCGCAGCGACTCCAGTCTGTTGCTCTGGAGATTGAGCTCCGTGAGTTTGTCGAGGCCTTCAAAGTACTCAGCAGACAAAGTGACAAAGTGGTTTTTAGACACATCCAACTTCTTCAGCTTTTTCAGAGGACTGAAAATTCCTTCAGGGAGAATGCTGAGGTTGTTTTGACTCAGGCTTAACTCCGTCAGTTTCGGCATCTCCCCAAAAAGCTCCGCGGGTAGACTGGTCAGTTTGTTCTTTTGCAGCGTCAGCGTTTTGAGCTGAGGGAAGCCAACGAAGAATCCTCGGGGTAAAGCTGTCAGGCGATTACTGTCCAACTGCAGCTTTGACAGTTTGTCTTTATGTGGGAATTGATTTGGTGACAGTTCAGTGATTTTGTTTCCGGCCAAACTGATTTCCTTCAAGTTGGGTAAATGATAAAAGATGTCCTCTGGAACGGTGGTCAGCTGATTGTCGTAGAGCCGTAGGATCTGTAGTTTGGTCAGGTTTGAGAACCAGTCGACTGATACGGCTGAGAGGTTGTTCTTGGCTAAGTGGAGGAGCACAAGGTTGTCGAGGCCGTCAAAGGTTCCAACTTCAATGGATTCGATCTCATTCCCATGTAGCTGGAGCTCTCTGAGTTTTTTAAGACCATCAAACAAGCCTTTCTCCAGCGTGCGGATCTTGTTGAGCTTCAGTATGATTTTCTCCAGTTTGCTGAGGTCTCGAAAGACGCCCACCGGGACTGACGTCAACGGTGTGCTGGAGATCTCTATGTGCTTGACGTCCACCAGACCTTCAAAAGCTCCGGGTTCAATGTACTCGGTGTTGGTGTTCATCAACTCCACCTTTTCCAGCTGGGGGTTTTCAACAAACGCGGCTTTGGGGACAGTTGAAATCTGACTGCCCACAAAGAAAACCTCTGTCACACCTGGCCTCAGAGTACGTGGGATTTGTGTTACGGACGAGCCAAAGACAGCCTGGTTCTCTGATGGGCAGTCGGTCTCCTTCTCACATGGACTGCTTTGACTCAGTGAGGAGTTGATCAGTGAAAACAGAAAAACAAGGAGGATTTCTCTTCTGCCCATTCTATTTGCTATCGGGGAAAAAAAAACTGTTGCTGTTGTTGTAATGAATAACTTCTAGCAGATGTTTAACTTTCATCAAGAGCTCAGTGTGGCTTTGCTCTGTCAGGTTATCCCAAATCTATAAACTGCTGCAGCCAGATGCAAAAAAAAAAAAAGCTTTTTACATACCTGGTTATTTCCTGTTCCAAGATAAAGCTGTTTTCTTTTTTTTTTCACAGCGGTGAGGAAGCTCAAACAAAGGGAGTCTCATTAACAGCTGCTGTATCGATGTGAGCCTGTGCGCCTGAAGTGTGTGTGTGTGTGTGTGTCCAAAGGCGTGGTAAAACACACTTCTGCTTCTGGAGATAAGACGAAACATCAGAAGGTTTCTGATGTGTCAGCCAATTAGTGCACTGCTGCACAGCATGGCTTTGAGATTATACGTCGACGTATTTAGTCTCACTTCTATGAATCCAACTTAAAACAAGCACATGAGCTGAATTGTAAACTTAGAATTTATAGATTATGAAACAGTCACTGGGAGAAATACAGGTGATCGTAGCTCATGTGACTCTAGTCAAACTACAGTTGGAATGTGATGACTGCGGCTGTGTAAAAACACATTTTACAATACAAATATACATAATACATAACTATCTGCTTCGTTTTATTTGCAGATGACATGATTATGAAAGGGTGTTTTGTGCATTTGTGAAGTGAGAAAACATCATTGTTGATGCATCTGAGGAAGGATCACATGTCGGAGATGAAGCTGACGTTTGTGTGTTACGCCAGTTTAATGAACTCATTAAGACTTTACAATTGCTCTTGAAAATTAGTGCATTTATTCAAAAATAATCATAGCATTTTTATTTAAATGTGGAAACCATCAGACAAGTTGTTACAGTGAAATCACGTTTTTTTTTTCTTTGCAAGTTTTTAAATAACCAAAACTGTTCCCTAAATGTATCGTTGGCAAACTGCAGAAATTGAATCTGATAAACTGGATGAAATGAATGAGAAGTCCAGGGCATCTGCGTTTACAGGCACACACAACACGTCTTTCTTTTTTTACAGCACACTAGAGAAGGAAAACTGCTTGAGAATGAAAAGCATTAAAAAGCCGTTTGAGTCAAATGCAACTTGTTTGCGCTAGTTGGTGAACTGGAGTTAATCCCTTCCTTTCTGACGCCCCTTGAGGTTTTAAAATAAACTCTAGGCTCCACATTTTACCACAGTAATCGGTGAGCGGTTTCCCTCGGCTTTAAAAGTTGTCGGGTCGTGGATGCTGGGTGGCCCCGTCTACAGCACAGAGTTCTTACTTCTGTGGCCGATGTTCCCTCTGCCTCTCCTGTTCCGTCTCCAGCACACACAGCTGACGATCAGTGTGCTGATGATGACGGTGGAGACAACAGCAACGACAATGAGGACGATGGAGGGATCATTGCCACCCGCTCCCTCATCCACCTGTCCACCACTGGTGACTTCCTCGTGCTCTGATGCGGGCGTGGTCTTGAGAGCTGGTGAAGAAGTGCTTTGCTTGGCCGGCGGGGTATTGGGTTTCCTCCTTTTCTCTGTTGAGGTCAGCACGGGTGGTTCAGTAGAACTCCCAGGCACCAAGTCCCCATCTGTCAGTGAAGCGATCACCTCCCCGTTGAGACTGAAGGGAGTTGCACACACCACAAGAGTCTGGTTTGCTTTGGATGGGTGCCGCCTCAGCCAGTCCCTAAGTGGCAGTATATCCTTGTCGCACACCCAGGGGTTCTGCTGAAGAAGAACCTCATCTGCCACAGAGAGCGACTCCAGATTTTCCTGTGGCAGGTTGGGAAGGGAGTTGTTTTTCAGGTCTACCTGACCCAGGTAGGTCAGGCCTCGGAGAAAACCGGTCGGGAGAGAACTGATGAAATTGTTCTCCAAGGAAATGTTGACCAAGTTTGGGAGACCCTGAAAGGTGCCAGCTTGGAGGGTGGTGATCAGATTGGTGTGAAGTGATACTTCTCCCACCTGCTCCAGTCCTCTAAAGGCCCCAGCAGATACGTAGGTGATCTGGTTGCGACTGAGCACCAGGAGACGCAACTGAGTCAGATTCTTGAACGTGTCGTCCTCCACACGACTCAGCTTGTTGTCATACAGCCACAGCTCCTTCAGGGACGTGGGCCCGAACACACCCGGACCGAGGCTCTCCAGGCGGTTTTCATACAGGGAGATCTGAGAAAGAACGGGCAGGTGGAAGAAGATCCCTTGTGGAAGAGACGTGAGTCTGTTGTTGGAGAGGAACAGCTTCTGGAGTTTTGGAGTGTTGGAGAACACGTCCTGGTGGAGATATGTGATGAGATTGTCATGTAGGGATAGTTCCAGCAGGTTGCCAAGGTCGTCCAAAAGTCCAGTAGGGATTTCTCGTAGCAAATTCTTGTTTAGCCGTATGGTATTCAGCTTAGAGAGACCTTTAAACGTTTCCCTTGCTAACTGGCTAATATTATTTCCAGCCAGTGATAGATATTGCAGCTCAGTCAGAGGGTGAAACGTTTCCACGGGAACAGAAGTGAATAGGTTCCAACTTAGGTCAACGAATTTCAGATCTGTGATTGGGGAGAACCAGTTCGGACGGAGTACGAGGAGCTTGTTGCTCTTCAGACTCAGAGTCTCTAGTTTCTGAAGACGTTGGAATAACGCCTCTGGGAGATCTTGCAATTCTGTGCCAGAAAACCCTAAAGCCCCGATATTCACAGTGGAATCGAAGGTGCCAGGACGCACCTCCCTCAAAACACTGTCTTTAATCCCAAAGATGCCAAGAGCATTGGAGAAAGCAGTCAGGTCCTCTGGTTTCATGGAGTAGATGCTGCAGTTGGACAAGTAAAGAGCGGTGGTGGAGGAGGGCATGGCTGTGGGGAAGTTTGAGAGGCCGTTGCAAAGCACTTTGGTTTGTTGACATTGGCATCCATCGGGACATGCCCCAACAGCAGCGGTGAAGGAACAGAGGAGCAGAAGCACATGAAGGGTTGACGGCAGGTCCATTATTCACCTGGAAAAACAGAAATAACAGTTTTAGAATGTCTGAAACAAACAGGTGTTGATTTGTCAAGATTCATTTTGTTCCCACCACTTGAAATGACCATATGAAACTATGATGGCGAAAGATGAGTCGGGGCAGTCCTGCTTCTTTTCCACGACATAGTTCCAGTAGGTTTTTGTACAGGAGCGTCTCTGTGCCCAGACCAAACTGACGCCCATGTCTGACACCATGTGTGATATGGGGATATGTCCCGTGATATGGGGTAGATATTCCATGATTTGATTCACGCTGGTCCCTGCAGCCTAAAAAGTGGAGTCTCTGCAGTTTCCACCTCATAACACGCCAGTTCTACAGAGGGCAGCTTTCTTCAGTGTCATGTTGTCGCCTCAGCATTTTTTCAACAACAACAAAAAAAAAGACAAGATTTGCATACGTTTGTGTTCCAGCTGCAGTGCCTGTGGCCGGGACTGTTGCCAGCAGAAACTGACGTTTCAGACACTGTGGAATTAGAACCTTCTATTCAGGATTTAGGTTGTCCGACAACGTAGCTGTGAAAAGTGCTGAGCACACGCTCATTCGATATGGACGTCTCGTTTCGTCTGCCACCACAAGCTCACGACGTACTTCTGTGTTTTGTCTGCACTCTCAGGGCGACATACTGCACTGAGGTTTTTCTGTTTGTTATGGCACCGGAGACATCAGAGGCAACGCGGTGCCAACGCAATGACCCATTTCTCCAAAGAAGTTCAGTAGAAGTTCTTTAACAAGGTTTGGCAAGTAGGAGCAGTTCCTCTATGAAGGAAGTGAGAGAGAGGAACTCGGCCAGCTTTCTCTCTTTCTTTCTTCCTTCCTTTCTTTCTGTCTTTCTTCCTTTCATACATGATGCTCTGACGCCTACATTCATTCAAAGGGTGTGGCGCAGTCAGATATCCGTGTTTTTAGTTCACATCATGTAATGGAAGTACTGAGGTTTTTGTGCTGCAGCTGGTTCCATCATCACTTCCCCCTTTTCTTTTCTGCTGCTGAATGTGCAGTGGTCAGAGTTCACATTTAAGTCAAAGTTAAGTTTCCCAAACTCTAACTTAGACGTTCTCTCGTGACTAGTGTAAAAAAAACAAAACAAAACAAAACAACGTCTCGTCTGACCTGGCACGTCAGGTTTGTAACAGTCCAGCCCTAAAGCCTCTGACTCTGAGCGGTGACAGCCTGGAATGGTCCGCAGCACAATGTCATGGCTAAAGCATTCGCAATTCACCATGTATTACTTTCTGTCCCCTCCTGTAGCTGGAGGATCAGCACTTTGTCTTGAATGAAACATCAGTGTGAGAGCAGAAATAAGTTTGTTCTATGAGAGGATTTGAAATCAAACACATTTCCAAACCTCAATCAAACAGCTTCAGTCCTCACGCAGAATCTTCATCACTTGTACATAAAAATATAAATATGCTGCTTCATTCTGCATGATGCGTTGATCATCAGTTAGTTCATTATATACCTATATACTGTATATATATATATGATAAATCTGCTTTCCAATGAAATTTCATCCCCACTCTTAACAAGGTCCGTTTTGCAGAACTTACCTTCAGCAGTGCTGGCGAGTGAGTGAACAGACTGAGGGAGTGGGGGTGTTTATCTCTTATGTCCCTTCCTCCACAGCTTCACAAATCCTCTGATTAAACTTTCCAACTCTGTCACAGCATCACATTTTCCCGACAGTCCTGACGCCTGGATCCTCAGTTGAGTCAGTCCCTGTTTTTTTTTTTTGTTTTTTTTTGTGTTGTGTTGTCTTTTTTGCCTTGCGCTCCTGAAATCTCTAGGTCGGTGCCTCTGTTCATTGTCCCGGCCGTCCCTCTGGCCCCCGTTTCTTTCTCACACTCACATTTCTGCTAGATGCTGTGGAGTAGATTGGGGCGAGGGGGGAAGCCCCACCTTCTGGTGTCATGCCGTGCCTGATCCCAGTGCATTTGCAAACGTCAGGGGATGTTTGAGGAGCCACATATGTTGCACATGTGTTTCTTGTTTCCTCAGGGGTTTTAGCCCATTTAAACACAATTATTATTATTTATTTCTCCTTTTTAAAGTAGCCAAAGCATGTACATGTCTGGACATGATGATGCTTGGACACAGAAAACACAGTTAGGGAGTTAGGGAGGGTTACAACAACCAAACTCTTCCAGTCGTCCTTGTGGAGGTTTTGAACGACATAACTGTCTGAAGAAGAGAATGAAACTCTCCAGTGGTGTTGTTAATAAATCCATCTGCTTCTTCTTTACCACAGAACGCAGATAGCGAGGGTGGAGTTACAGTAACGTAAAGAAAGTCGGTTGTAAGATACCAGCAGACGTATGTTGACTGTGTTTTTAAAGCCTTCGCGCTCACAGCGCTGTAACATTAAAACCATTAACTCGAATGAAAGACACTTTCAAGCTCCTACGCTGACAGACAATCAGTAAAGGTTGTTGATAGATTCTGTTGTAGTTTACTGTGAGAATCCCTGATTTTTATTCATGTGTCCTCATATATACACATATGTCGATCTTCTTCTGATGAGAATAATCTGACCTGGGCGTCTTCAAATCTAGACTGAAAACATTTACTCAGAATGGCTTTTAATACCCAGTAGAGTGGTGATACTTTTCTTTTTTACCTTTTTTTTTAACTATCTATCGTAAAGGTCTGTGTAAATATGAAACACCTCCATTTACACTCATCTGATCAGTGTAAAAATGGATCAGCCGACGATGTGATCTGTGGAGTCGTGTGGAAAAATCTGTCATTTTCAAGAAACTGTTGGATTCTCTGTGGAAAATACCACCAAGGATCCAGTTCTAGGTCATGAGAAGTTTTCATCACAAACGTTTGCATCAGATGATAAACTTTCTTCTTGTTTTGCACTGTGGTCACATATTCCTGGTGACCCAGCAGCACAATTTCCTGTTTCTCACTGTGTGTGTGTGTGTGTGTGTGTGTGTGTGTGTGTGTGCCCACTGTTGTGTGAACGCAGCCTACTGGAAAGGCCTAATCACTGGTTGCCATGGCGATGAACTTGGGTGCTGCTCACTAATTCATCCTCCATTGTTTGCTGTTTGTTTTAAAGTCCAATCACTTCTCATGGAATCCGCGGCATCTGGTGCTTTGAAAGCTTTTTTTTCACCAGCAGTCGAACCTTCTCTGATGTTTTTTTGCCGACAATTTTCATTTGTCATTTGAATTCTAATTTGCGATGTGACTGTCCTGTTGTTGAACTTACATTGCTACATATACACTATATATATATATGTACATAAGTGTGTGTGTGTGTGTGTGTGTGTGTGTATATATTGTTTTTGGTTTTGTTGGTGGCTTTTCAAAGGTCCAAAGGTGTGGCTCTTCCTGAATATGTGATTCATTTGGTGAAAGCGCAGTTTTCCCCCCATTTCTATTTAAGGAGTCAATTCACTGCAGTACCGTATACACAGTCTGTACAGTCTGACGCACGGAGTTTCACCAACAATGTGAAATGACCGGACGATAAAAGACAAAGGAGGTCGAGCAGCGGAGCAACAACAC
This sequence comes from Aeoliscus strigatus, assembly GCA_901007665.1. Classification (NCBI taxonomy): domain Eukaryota; kingdom Metazoa; phylum Chordata; class Actinopteri; order Syngnathiformes; family Centriscidae; genus Aeoliscus; species Aeoliscus strigatus. The sequence continues at coordinate 7,971 of CAAKHB010004018.1, forward strand.
CACCACAGTGTGTCCGGAAAAACTGGGAACGAAGAGGATGATGTCCCACCGGAGTCGTCAGCGCACAGCAGCTCCAGGAAGTTGAAACGCAGATAAGAGCAGACAAATTACTACAGAATGATCTAAACAAATGTGCTAGCACAAACATTTACAGGAAAATGTCTCTTATTTATTGGAACACGCAGGTGTGGGAGTGGGGAGCAAAGTTATAGCAAAGTTAAAGAAACAGCAAAAGAATACTTGAATTGAACATGAATTACACTACATAATGATAATATTGTTTTGTTACTTGGTGATACTGCATAACACTCACTTGAAGAGGAACTACTAACTACTTCTAATGATGATCTCTGGAGGAAAAGGACATTAATACCAAGAGCATGTTACTCACTCCTCACATTTGTGCAAACTCAGCTCTCAGCTTCTCTATGCTCTTGTTGAGGCGATGTAAACCATAGATGGACGCACCAATGAGGAACAAGGCCGTGGCCACGAGTAAGATGTGGCAACACATGAGGAACCCAGCCGAGGTTTGATCAGAGGGCAGGAACCACACGTACACCCAGCGGCTCCAGTGGTTGTGATGAACGTACACCGGTCCGTCTTCAACCACCACTTTGTCATAGAAAGGAGCTGAGGGCGTCTCCGTAGAGAAGAGCCATCCTTCATTGGGCTGAGTAGGGGTCAGAGGGGAAGCTGAGGGTGTAGATGATTCTGTGAATGGGACGGTGGAGGGGATGGTGGTCGGTTGGGTTGAAAGGGTGGAGGTAGGAGCTGAGGGTGTAGATGATTCCGTGAGCGGGACGGTGGAGGGGATGGTGGTCGGTTGGGTTGGGCTGGTAGAGGGTTTCATCGTTGAAGTCAGAGTTGATGTTCCAGTACTTGTCTGAGTGGTGTACAACTGGTGACTAATACTGCAAATATCTAACTCTTCATCTCGCAAAGAGTCCAGTGTGCGGAACGGTGCGAATTCGGGAATGCGGCATACCGTGTCTTTTCTGTCCAGAAGCACACGCTTATTATTTTTTATCCATATCGCAATATCTCTGACAGGACATGTACAATTCCAGGGGTTCCCACTCAGATAAAGAGCCCGCAGGGCATGATTTGACAAGAAAATATCTCCTGGAAGAGTTGTGAGATTATTGTTCATCAAATCAAGAGTGGAGAGCTGTCCAAGGCCACGGAAGATGTCTTCATGGAGATTCTGCAGCTTGTTATCATTGAGAAGTAATTCTTTCACTCCGGAGAGTCTGAAGAAGAGATGCGGGTGCAGGTGGTGGAGGTCGTTGTCCCTCAGTGAGAGAGTCTGAAGGTCTGGAAGGCAGCAGAACAGATCTGACGGCAGCTCTCTCAGCTTGGTGTTCAAATGGACTTTGAGTTTTACCAGTCCAGTCAAGTTGGCAAACAGGTTTCCAGGTACAGTGGTGAGCTCAGTCCCGTACAGGTAGAACTCGGTGATGAAAGGCATGTGCCCCATCAGCTGGTCCGGCAAAGACACCAGCGGGTTTCTGTAAATGGTGAGCTTGTTCAGGTAGGGCATGTTGTAGAAGCTCTTCTCGGGGACAGTTTGGAGTTTGTTAATGGACAGCGACAGCATGTTCAAGTTTATCAGTGGCCAGAACACCTGAGGCGCAATTCTGGCAATCTGGTTACTTTGGAGTCGAAGTTCCCTCAGCGTTCCGAGTCCGTCAAAGACCCCAGCTTCCAGCTCTTCTATCTGGTTGTTGTACAGGTTGAGCTCGCGTAGGTTCATCAAAGATTGGAACATAGTAGGCGTGAGCTTTTTTATGAGGTTCCGGCCCATGTTGAGAAAGGTGAGTCTGCCCAGTCCTCTGAAAGCCTCCAAAGAGACACTCGTGAGATTGTTGAAGCTCAGGTCCAGCTCGTCCAACACGGTCAGACCCGCAAACAAACCAGGACCAATGGTCTGCAGCTGGTTTTTATTTAAAAAGAGCTGCACCAGTGTGGTGAGTGGACTGAAAACTCCGTCAGTGAGGACGGTGAGTTGGTTATTCGTCAGCTTGACAGACAGGAGCTGTGGGGCGACGTGGAACGCACGCGGGTGGATGGTGTGCACGCGGCTGTTGATGAGTCGAAAGCGCACCATTTTTTCCCTGTTCGCCAGACTCCGCTCGTCGATGACGGTGATGTCGGTGTGGTTGAGCTGCAGCAGGTACGTGTTAGGAGGCACCTCCAGGATGTCGGTGATGCTGTGACCAGAACAGTCAGTAAACCCGTCAGAGTGGCACTGGCAGCTTGTCGGACACACGGTGGCGCAGGTGAGGGGGGCCAGCGCCGAGAAGGCAAACACCATCCACAGTGTCGCTGTATCAGAATCACAAGCAGACACAATCAGAATCAAGTAAGGGGGTCATTTTCTGTTTTGTAATCAAGGTTGACATTATCATGAAATCCATTATATTATCTTTTTATTATATTATATTATATTATATTATATTATATTATATTATATTATATTATATTATATTATATTATATTATATTATATTATATTATATTATATTATATTATATTATATTATGTTATTGTAGTGTGTTGTTTTCAGTGTTGATCAGAGAGCAACAAGATTATGATTACCATGAGGACACATGCTGCGTAGACACAAACAGTCCTTAAAACCTACGCACCAACAAGCTATCTGAAGGACAGTGTGACATGTCAGAAGGATAACTCCAAGACAACGGTTATCAGTCTAACCGTGAATCAACAGCGAATCATTGCGCAGACAAAGGTGAAACACAAATTCCTGTGACGACGTGGGGAGGTTTTCGTTTTTTAAAGTGACACTCATAAGTTTGGGAAGCCAGCGTGATATAGAGGATATAGGTGTGAATGAGAAAAGTGAAGCGAAGAGCCGCGATAACAGTCGTATGATGGAATTGTCAGATGCTTTCCTACACAGGAAGAACGGCATGTTTCTGCATGTTTATATGTCCTGATATGATGTGAATTGTCTTTGTTCCATCATCCTACATGAACCTTAAAGCTAAAAAAGACCCAACGTAAAGATTCCACCCACCTGCGGAGTAAGAATCCATCTTGGTCCCTGTGACGCTCTGGACTTCTTGTGCTCTGTTCTGCTGTTCTGTTCTGCTTTTAATACATCATGTTTCCGTCTTCCCAACAACCGCCATCCTTCTACACTTCTACTGATAAATGTTTCAGTGACACTTTGTGCTTCAGAGTGACACAGAGGATGCTGGTTCATTTCCTGTGGATTTATCTCCACGGCACATTCCGCCTCCACGTTTGTAACGTGTGTGTGAGAAGCAGAGGGAGAGAGACGGTGTTTTCTGTCTGGATGTGAACGGGGCCGTGATGAAGGTTCGGGAACTCCCAGATCCCCACATGTTTACAGGAGGCTCCAACTTAGAGCTGCTACATGTCAGGAGGAGTTCATAACTTCATAACGTGAAAGTATGTCTGCTGTTTTTCTTTTTTTGGGGGGAGGGGGGGGGTCTCCCTGTGTTTGTTGCTACTGTGTTGCTGTGATGTGTTACTGTCACATCATTCAAATGGATAAATCCACAACAGAATCAGAAATTCGTACATAAACTTGTTTGTCACAGCAGCGACCACAAACAGAAATATATACGATATGAGAACGTTACAAAATTACTGAAGGTAAAATTACCATGACCCGAAAATTGGAGAAGTGTACAGTAATAAACACTTTTTTTTCAACCAAGAATAGAATACAAAGAGCAGGATTAAGATTGACATGAGCCGGGTTGTCTGAAATATTTACACAGTCATGGAGAATGTACTGAAATGTGTACAACTGGATGGAGCTGAGTATTTGCAAATGTTGACTTGCGCTTGCATGTTTGACACATTTATGGTCGTTACTGCAAAGGTCATCACAGTCCCTGTGACTGTGGATTCAGTCATTCACTCGTTCCGGTTTCCGTGAAGCCTCCATTGTCCAGCGTGTGATTCAGGTCTTACACAGCAGATTAAACCTGTGACTCAGCACTAATGACTGGCATACATGAACTTCATTGCACCTTCAACACTTGAGCAAGAGGTTTGTTGACAAAGTACTTGACCTCAACTGGTGTTAAAATATGCTGTTATTTACTTGTGATATGTTCCAAGGCTGATTCAGACACTGCAAACGTTTAAAATAATCCAACAAGTTAAACATTTTAAAAGTGAAAAGGCACAAGAAAACACTCCAAGTGCAGTTTCTTTTTTCCCCCCTTTTATTCATGCTATACAATGAAGAACAGAGCGTTTTTAAAAGTTATATGGATTCTTTCTCAACATTGTTGGAAACAAATGTTATGCCTCTTTCTGCCATCAGAGGGCGACATAAACACGAGCGGCAGACAAATTATTATTGTGTTCAAATAAAATCAATGCAGGGCAAATACATGTTATTACGTAATTCCAGTGAGAAGCCGATAATGTACAAATTAAAAATCCCTGTTCATGACAGTCCCACAGCGCAAACGGGAAGTGAAATGAATGATCAGTAGCAGTACAACTCCGGATGGCCAGAATAAACATAGAGTGGTTAAAGCACAGGTGATGTGATTCTTCAGGCTCTCACAGTGGTCCAGGTCGTCACACACAGTACTTCCAGAAACACGCTGCAGACGAAGGGAGACGAAGAGTCACGGTGGCACACACACAATTACACAGATATCAGGTTGTTTTTTACGTGATGGATTGAAATCCAGGCGTGCTCAGCGCGACTTACATTCAGCCCTCTTCCTGGTGAGGGCTTTGTCTTGAGCCAAATTGGCTGTGATCTCCTTCTCCAGTTGCAGATCCTCCTTCAGAGCCTCAAGCTTCAAGAGGAGATCAGCGTTTACGGCAGCACATCATCATCTATTCAATTCTGATTTGAGGCGATTTTGTAAAAAGTCTTACCTCCTCTAATTCAGCTAATTTATTGGCCAACTCAAGACCTGCGGGTTAAAAAAACAGTCACTCAAGAATACGTCTCAACAATAATCTTCACCTTGAGCGTTGCGTCTCTAACCCAAAGCGTCGTTCTTCTCAACAGGAACTAAGCTTTTGCGTAGTAGCAGTGATAACATCTTGCTCTGTACGTCTGTGTCTTCTTTGGGATTCAACTCCTGGTTACCTGCTGCACGGCCAGAACAAAAACACAGGCAAAACGAAGCACCATTAGTGTTCCACACATGAACAGTCCCATTGTGCATTTACATAACTGATTCACTTGTTGCTTCAAAAAAAAAACAAACAAACACACAAATCCTGGACATCATGGTGTCCAGTCACTCACCGGTGTTAAAAATGGTTCCTCCTTCCACATGTATCACGCCCTGCAAAAGTAACAAACCCAGGAGACTTAAGCTATAGCTGACAACTGTGACTCTGTCCATGGCCCTCGGCGTTTGGTCCCGATGCGGCACTGAAGCAAAGGAAGCTGTCTACTGCTTCGGGTCCATCCCGTCAATATATGCATCCTTTCAGGGCCCAGGAGGAGGGGCCAGTCATTCCTCTGCGTCCTAAATCAATAGCTTGTCATTGTGGGTTTCATCAGCAGTCCACCTTTTCACCGGGACCATGGAGGAGCCGACAGAAATATGGTGATCTGACGTTGTAGGCGAGCCCAGTAACCCTCCATCACTCTGACACGGGCAAATCAAACGGAGAGAGGAGGCATTCAATCACTCCGCTGGTTATGACTAGAATCACATGTTTTGGCACTTGCCTGCTCCTTTTCTTTTATAGTAATTGTGTCTTTAAATAGGTACATCGGAGCTCGTCAGTCTTAGGAAGGAGAGTTAAGTTAATTGATTCAGTCGCTAAGTGCATCGTAGCCGGAGATGAGCTCCTCGGTCTTGGCAGCAGAAGTGATCTGGAGATGGAGGGAGATTTATCAAAGTGGCCGAGCCAATGACCCAACACCGGCTCAGTCACTTTAGTGGACTTTGTGCATCAAGGAAATCACATCTGAAACCTCTGCCAGAGGAGTGCGGGTGCAGAAGGGAGGGAAATGAGGTGTCTGGCACCCACTGAAGTTGGCTGGTCGACGTATTTTAAAAGGCTGACTTAAGAGCCCGCTGACGTCACACGTCCACGAACCTTTCATTCATCCATCACTTGAGTCATCGACGAGTAACACTGGACCCAACTGGTGACGAGTCAGGAAAAAGTATATGAAATATATACGTTTCATTCATGTTAAGTTACGATAAAAGTATTAATGAAGAGCCAAAGCAACCAAACATCAAAGAAATATTGCATGTAGGTGCCCCTTTTCTTAGTATTTGCATGATTATGTGGGACTGCATGCAGCTTCCTCCACGGATTATACAGAAATGTAGTTTTAAAACTACATGAGAAACCACTAGAGGGAGTAGTGACGTTAACGTACGGTCAAAACGTCAACATGTCAGTTCACATCGTGTGTGTGTGTGTGTGTGTGTGTGTGTGTGTGTGTGTGTGTGTGTGTGTGTGTGTGTGTGTGTGTGTGTGTGTGTGTGTGTGTGTGTGTGTGTGTGTGTGTGTGTGTTCCCCTGCTGAGAGAATGAGCGTCAACAAGCTTTCGGCCTCTGGGGGGTTCATGTAAGTGAATGAGTGTGTCT
>CAAKHB010004020.1:43099-53519 GCA_901007665.1 Aeoliscus strigatus
GGGTACCAGCAGTGTCTGTCCACAGGCTATAAACTGTGTGTGTGTGGCAAAATCAAAGTTAAACAGAAGAACACCCGTTGTTACAGAGCCGCTTTCAAAACCGTTTGTCGCTGACGTGCTTGAACCTGGTTCAGATGAAGAGATACAAATACCAGGCAGGTTGAGTCTAAACGCAGAAGAGACGTCACGTAAACCAAAGGTCACCCGCTCCATTATCAGATCTTCCGGTGTCACAAACTCCTTAATCAAGTCATTGGCCCCCTAAATGGCTCCCGCTGTTACACCCACGTGTGAATGTGAAGCATCGGAACGTCGGCGTGGCAACGTGCCAGCGGACTGTGAACGTGTGAATGAGGCGACACAGTGAAGCGCTCTGATTACCCCCGAGGTAGAAAGCTGCTATTAAACCAAATGCACCACTTACCACTGCTGCCGTGTTCCAACCTGCTGACCGGCCTTCGCCCATGTGGTCCGACATGGAAACATGTTGAAAACAGCATTCTCTGATGAGAGAAGGAACGCTAGCGTGACGAACCAGACCCACATGTACAGACGAGCAGCGGATAGAGCTACGACCAACTAGAACAACAACGTTATCCACGGAGGAACCAGCAACAGTTGGAAGAGTTTGACGGAGAGACGTCAAAGGAATGAAATTAGTCCCTTGTTCCACTTTTAACCCTCTGGGGGTTAACAAAAAAGACCAGAGTGCGAAATATCAATGCACTTATCAGAAAAGAATACAGAGATGTTGCACATGTAACTGATTCCTCATCCCCCTCTGTTCCACTCTGTCAGAGTCAACTTCTGCAGACATGACGTTCAAACATGGTGCTGTGATTTGACAGAGATCCAGAGCTGCAGACGCATCATTCCAAAGGGGATTAGCAGCGACGAAGCGATGCTCTTGTGCTGTGTGCCATCTTCACTACTCTTCACATATAGTGACATTGACACAACAAGTGTTGCATTTACTAAGACACCAAAAGTATGAAATCAGATCGACCTTTGTGGTTAGAGATCGACTCGGTTCATTAAACTACCGTTTTCAAGCTGAGGCCTAAAAAATAGGTACCAAGGGCTTCGAGGGTTCGATAAATGTCCAACTCGTTTACTCATCTCTGTTAAGCCCCGCCCACAGACGGTCCACGGCTCTGTGATTGGACGTCACTGACCTGCAGAGACAACACACTGACTAACATACGACTGCTCCGTAAACTAGCCGAGTCAGCAGGTGTGTTTCTGTGCGGCTGACATTGGAGCTGATGGACGTCAGCCTCCTTGCCAGCACATCTGCTTTTCTGAGGCATCATCAGGAGTTCATCTTTCGGCCAGTCGATGTTAGATTTGTGCCGTGACCTGGACCGGAGGTGAGTCTCACAGGGCTGAGTGTGAGTGTAGCTGGTACGTACGCAGTTTGACTTCTTTGAGTTCATAAAACGTGATGTATGAATGTAGATACAGCACAAGTAATGTAGAAATAATTAGACTAGAAAAAATAGGATTTTGACCTTTTGTAAATAATTCATGTTTTTATTATGTGTTGTTTTGAATTTTAAACCAAGGGTGGTGCTGCAGGTGTGTATGTCGTTGTGTGTGCGTTCATTCCGCCTCCAGCAATCACCAGCACTCGTTCTCCCGCCACTGCAGCTGAGCCGAGCTGAGAGGAGTGTGGATAAATCCAATTTTCCAAGTTCAAGTCTCGACTCCCCTCCCGCGCCGCTGGGGAAAAAAAAAAAATATCTCCACATCAGAGCAGGAACTGATGTATTTACTCCTCCAGAGCGTCCCAGATCTCAGCAGGTGACCAGTGCTTCTGTCCCACAGCTAAAACCTCATCCTCCAAATGGATTTTTAATTCTAGCCAAGAATTTTGTACTCACAGGCCTGATGCAAGCTCATTAAGTAATCAGTTCATCCTGTTAACTGCGTCCATGGCAACCAATATGAGAGTAAACACCAAAACATGCAAAACTATTTGCATCCAGTTCAAGTTCCTCATGTATTATTCTACATTACATTATATTATATTATATTATTGTTATATATATATATAAATTTACTTTAGGAGTACATTTTTAGTACATTAGTTTTCAACATACATGACCCATTAGTTATTAAACATCATCTTATAAACCTCCCCACCTCCTTCACAGTGTTTCATGTCACTACGGTTTAAAAGAGCTGACATGAAGCACATACAACGTGTATGTTGATATAGTTATGTCAATTTGTGTACTTCTGTTGATTTCTGTTAATTGGTAAGGTTTTCAAGCCACTGTTGTGCTGTGTTTTAACTACGTCTCATTTCTTTTCACTTTTCACTCGCGCGGTTGTAAGAATTACAATGTTTTTGTTCATCAGTCAATCCTCTCTGCCGTCTGGCCCTAAGCTCACTAGTTCCACTGAATACATAATGCTTTTTAAAAAGCACACAAATATATAGTCAGTGAAAGATTAATCCACATTTGGTGCTCTGGTGTGAGTATTTGGGGCATCGGGACAGTGGATGAGGCATTAGAGTCAAAATACACTATTGTGTGTTGGTAATGAATGAACAGACTTTTTTACTAATCTGTCTCTTTTTTTACCGATATTTGTGCTGGATGTAAACTAACGATGTATACTTACGATGTTATGTCCATTTTTATTAATATATTTACATATATTAATATCATCTGGAAATATTTGGCAGTTTTTTTGTGCTTGTTTTGTTTTTTGGTTCAGTTTGCCAGAACCATCTGATTTCTCTTTAAGAGTAGGGTCACTATGGTAACCTTAGATTGTCGTTCCTATTTTCAACTAAACAAATGCCAAGAGGTTTGATTTATAAAAGACTGACAACAGAAACAAACATTCTACCAAGTATTATTGTGTAAATTGTGCAGTGAGCTGCAGCTGCTGCTGCCTCTTACTCCTTCACACGTATGTGGTCCAGACGAAGCATTAAGAGACGGTGAGTTCGATTAGCAGCAGATGGATCTTTAATCGACATAATAATATTAATTACTCTCTTTAAAATGTGAATAAGCCAGTGAGCGATCCTCTGTGTCCAAAGGTGGAGTGGATACTGTATATTTTATGGTCTGTTTTATTACTGAATAAAATACACCGTGAAACATAACAATGTAGACAGTTAATACTCTGAACCCCCCCCCGTAACCACCGTATTTGACTCAGGTACATAATGTTTCTGACTGTGCAAGTAGAAACGGTGTGTAGAAACAGGTTTGGACCGATCACATGCGACAGTCTGATGTGAGACTGGCTCAGAGCGTCTGCAGAGTCTGTGGGCGGGGCTTAACTGGATAACGCTAATAAAGGTGTTATCAACAAAGATGGCTGCTGATGTAGAGGAGCGGTCGTTTGAATCGTCTTGGGCCTCGACGAGTTGGGCGTTCACTGCATTTCATTTCAAAGAGCAACAAAGGATCATTTCCATTCCCGCTGCCGCCGCTCCATCAGCCATCAACCTCCATCATGTTTCTCCATTGACCCGTGATGTCACCTTGTCCCCACCACACACACACACACACACACACACACACACCTCCACAATGTCCTTCTAGGATCCATTATCTGCATCATCTTTAAGGAAGACTGAGACACAGTGACCACAACTTCTAATCAATCCAACCAATCGTTTTAACGCACAATGAGTGGACACACACTCACACTCACACTCATCTGGACGGCACTTACTCCCAAAATGTAAGACTAAGCTTTGTTAAAGTTCAGGTTTGTTTCTGCTGCCATTATCGAGCTGAACAGGCTGCAGCTGCAACGATTGAGTGATTACACACACACACACACACACACACACACACACACACACACACACACACACACACACACACACACACACACACACACACACACACACACACACACACACACACACACACACACACACACACACACACACACACACACACACACTCTTCTTCATTTGTTTTTTATTCAGATTCCATCCTCATGAGGTTTTATTGGTGGAACACGCACACCAACAATGTTAAGTGTGGTTTCTGGTCCATTTTGCTGTAGGATGTTATATTAGTCGTGAAACTTGTGTGTGTGTGTGTGTGTGTGTGTGTGTGTGTGTCTGTGATATGAATCAAACACTCTGAAACTGAACACACATACCCACACACACACCAGATTTATCACGACTAGACAAATCCACGGTCATCTTTGATGTGACAGAACTCTGCGTTCTTGTCTCCAGTTCTGCTGAAACGATCACAAACCTCACAGCAGAAGAAGTCAGACAACAACCCAGTCAAACGTGCTTGCACAGACACACAAGACATGACGTGATATTCTGAAATGAATATGGTTTAACCCCGGAAATGTCTCCAGTTTCAAGTAGGATTGAAAAACAGTCTTAATTGATTGAAACTTGAGTGGATGCAGTCTGGTTTGTGACTTTTCCCCTAATTACAACCTCAGCATCATCGGATTCAGTGACTGGGAGGAAGGTCTGGACTGGAAGATGGAACAGTCTCATATACCAAAATCCCCTTTGTATTTTCTTGTTTTTTTTTTCCATTTCTTTTTTGAAGGGTTATTTGACGACCAGCGTGTCCAGATTTGTGAATGAATAAAATCAAATTTCTACCAGTTAAAGTCATTCATCATGAATCTCCAAGTGATTCAAGCCTGAACTGCATGACATGAAAACCAAACATTTGGTTTCAGACCGATTTAGAAATCAAACCATGTCATCAGTGATGCAACTTCAGAGAAATACTTGAAGCGCTGCCACATCTCAACCACCAGACCGATGATATGGCAGGTTACATCACAACCAGTGTCTTCAGACAGCAGGACGTGTGTCTGTGACCACTGCTCAGGCGCCATCCAGAGTCCTTCCCTGAAATGACATACGTTGTTATTTTCAGGCAGTGCGCAACAAATTGTCATGCGTGAAGCCGAAACGGTTGTTTGGAGGCGTACTGCTGCTAGCATGCTGTTGGGATATTTGTACGACCCCAGTATATTGGTCCAAACACAAAAACCACAGTTTTCCGCATCCTTGCGGATCATGATGTGTGTAAACTGAAATTGTTGGCCATTACGCAACTATTTTACACTTCCTCACACTCTAGACATGATCTCATCCACTCCTGAGCGGAGCTGAAACTAGTATGGATCTAAGGACAGTTTGATATTTGAATTATTTCTCTCAGTAAACCAAAACTATGCCTTAACACATGTAGTTTAAGTAATCTCTGTACTTCCAGCAGCACAAGGAAAACCCTCAGAAGATGTAGGAGCCTTGACACAGTCTCTGACAGCGTTAGACCAACTAACGCTGCATCTAATCAGCCCCCTCTTCCTCAACACCCTCGTCCTCTTATCGTCCCCGTTCAGAAAAATCAATGCGCATCAGCTCACCAAAATCTCTCTTTGATGTGGCGATGAAATCATACACATACATTATTAATGGACTTGTATTATACGCATATACTTAACCAATATTTGACTCCATGGCATATTTGCAATGTTTGCGATATTTCAATCTAATATGCAGTATTCAATAAATCATGTAATCCGATTTACATTGGGGTGTTTGTTATATACCGTATATATTTATATTCTGTTTCTTACATATTTAAAAGCTCCAGGGACAAGCTGGATCTGGTTTGAGATGACTCAGAAGAGGGCGCTACGGCGAAGTACGGTGGCCCAGAAGGGTCACTGGCCAACTGGCCGGGCCAAGTCCTTGGCCAACTCTCCCGCTCGTCTCCATCTACTAGGACCTGAACGCCGATCACTCCACACTGGGGTCACGTACGTTGTGGCTAATGCCTTTTGTACCACGTTGACGCCTCAGGGCCACCATCTCCACTCTATCCATGCAACAATCAGTCCGAGGTCGTGGGTCGACCTGTCATTCGCTGCAGGCTACAATGCGCAATTATTAGCTAAAGCTAGCAGCCTGATATTTCCACGAACCGGTGATTGTAAATTCAACCTGGATAAAACTAAAAGACAAAGCTGTACAGCTACAGCGCCTCTATGTGTTTTTCGACCTCGATGAAGCCAATGGAGATTAGACTGTCGGCGAAGTTGTTATAATTGATCATTCTTGTGTGAGCGTGTTAGCGGCTCGACGCTGCCTGGTCTGCACATGCATTAATAACACATGCATAATTACAGAAAGTGGTGAAGACTTATTTCACAGAGAAGTGATCCGCTGGTATCGGAGGTATCACACTGGCCCCAGGGCGGGCGTGCTGTCACAGAGGCTTCGTCGTGTGCTGCAGCTGTGACCCAGATAACACCCAGTGTTCCACACTGTACCACTGCACCATCACCTGCATGAAATGTGTGACTGGATGAGACCCATGGATTCATGTTTGACATATGATGGGCTGACAAATGTGACAAATACAATACAAGTTGTATTTCCTGTATATTTCCTAACCACGACTGGATACTATGGATATATTGACATATTGAATGAACTATTCCCCTTTTAGGAAGTCAATGAAGTCAATTAGTCATTAAAACTACACCTGAAACGGTAACTCCAAAAATCTTTGAGCCAAAAGGGCTTTGAATCGAAACATTTGACTGCTGTTTCAAAAAAGCACTGTGCTTTGTTTGGCAGATCGGGTGGCAGTAAAAAAAAAAAAAATCCCCAAAACGTTGGATGCCAACTGAAGAAGAAGGTAACGACTGGATGAGACCACTGATTTGTTCACATTCATGGCAGATGAGCTGTTTGATGTTGGATGTGTGTGTGTGTGTGTGGTTGTGTGTGTGTGTGTGTGTGTGTGTGTGAGATTTGCATTTCCTGGGGTTAAACAGACGACAAAGAAAAAGACAGAGTGAGACAAAACAAACAGAGGAGCGCAACAAGGACACAGCCTGGAAATTGACAGAAACATTCCATTTCAAGCAGAAAGTTCACTGCAAGAATTAGCATAACGTAACATACGTTATGCTAACGTATCGTAACGTATCGTATCGTATCGTAACGTATCGTAACGTAACGTAACGTAACGTATCGTATCGTATCGTAACGTATCGTAACGTAACGTAACGTAACGTAACGTAACGTAACGTAACGTAACGTAACGTAACGTAACGTAACACCCAAACACATCCAGGTTATACATTCAGTCCGCATCAGACAGACGGTAACGTTCACATACACGTGAATACTTGAATACTCAGTATAAGAATATTTAGTTGCAGCTCTTATTAATAATTATTCTAATTAAAACACTTATTTCAGGACAAACCAATCAGCCCCCTGGGGGCGGAGCCTATCCACTGATGGAGGTTCACTGTGGTTTTCTTCTGAAGCTCAGGTAAAAAAATAAAACAGCGAGGGCAGCTGTACATATCGATGGGGGGGTATGACCTCCTGACTATTGTCTTTCAAAAACAGTTTACCGAACCGATCACGGGCTGCGGCCCACATCCACCCCGTGAAGTGTGTCAGTGTCGCGTTCGGTGTGTCTGACGTCTGAGCAGCTGAAGTCTTTTCTAATCAACACAAGAGCGCAGGTAGAAAATGAAAATCCAGATCCAGTGTCCGAAGGGATGCAAAGAAGACGAGGAGGATATGAAACAAACAAAAAAAATTAGTAGGTGATGGAAAAACCCATCAGCAAAGACGTGCAGCAGGAGCCAGTATCAGCTGCAGTCCGATACTTCACCCAATCTGTGCTGGTCCCACTGCTGACACACTCCAGTTATTAAGACTTGTTAAAACATTCTAGATGCTGTCTGATGAAGTCATGAATACTCACTCAAGTTTTAACATTCAAATGTGAAAATGTGAATTTTCTTTTGTTGTATGGTGCAGGTATTTGTTTCTGTTTGTCACCTACGTATTGTAAAGTGTCTTGATTTTTATAAAAAAGCAACATATAAATAAAATGTATAATCATAATAATAATGAATAATAATAATAATAATCTAGTTAAATTATCCATAATAAATCAACATCATTTTTCTCAGTACATAAATAAATAATAAGTGTATAATTCTCCCTGATAGTCTTCCTCAGGTAAGTTAATATACATGTTAATATTGCATGCTAGGTTAAGTACATTTCTCACTAAAGAAGGTATTTCAAAGTGACTAATAACTAAATACTTTTTGAAAGTAGATATCTTAAATTCTTCCCACTGCTGAATCAAGTTCTTCAAACTTCTTTGAAAAGCTTCAATCAATAAAAAAAAGTGATTTGTTTGTGTTTAAATGACATTGATTTGTGCGGACGTAATAAGAGCGAATTGTTTTCTGTCCATCGATAGGCGCCTTTGTGCCGTTTCAGACACACTTTGGAATCCGACAACAGACCTCATCACCTTTCAATCGATCACCGGACCTCTGCTCCGACGTACCGAGACGTTGGTCTGGAGTGTTTCTTCTGTCTATAAACGGACCAAAGACACTGCGTCCAGACCCGCTTCAACCGAACCAAAACATTTGCATAGCTCCCTCACCACAGGTTGGTGCCACAGCATACTGCTGAAGGACGGGCTCGTCCGTTTATTATTCAACCCATATTTTTATGCTTATTAGACCATTTTCCGCTTTTACTTAACTCATCTTCTGATGTGTGAGGGAGTTTTTCAGTGCACGTCGCCGTGTGTATTTGTGTTGTGGTGAAATGTCAAAGGCAGCAAATGTCCGTGAGGATGTGATGTGGGTGGACAAATTTCCCAACCAGCCGTCCAACCAATGTTGTCCCAGAGAAAACTCCAGAAACCTGTTTCAGTAGACTGAGATGACTTGGGAACTTGCTCCACTGGAGACGTAAAGTCCCATTGTTACTGGAACAGGGAGGTGACCGGGGTGACGGGGCTGTCAGGGCTCATCTCAGTGAGGACTCGTGGTGTCGTGGTGAAACTTTGTTTGACTGAATATTTGATCTTATATTTGAAGTTCTGCTGTTGAATAAGGGACAGACAGCGAGGGCAGTCCTGAAATGCTGTCTGAATACATGCTGTCTGTTTGTTTGACAACTTTACAAACAGCTTTTTAACCCTTAAGAGGTCTAAGTGTACTGTATCGTCCAGATTTCGCCACTGTAAAGGAACTGGCAATGATCACAACACCCAAGTGTTTCATATCAGACAACTCAGAACAAACTGAGCTCATATCTACTGATGCACATTTTTCCTAGAGTCATGTAAAAAGAGATCATTTGTTTTTCCTTCAGCCAACGATATTTTTTTTTGCAATGTCTCATCCATCCATCCATCATGTGACAGTGAACTTGGCTGACTCTCTGACAGGGAGGGCGGGGTTCTCACTGATTCTAGAACGCTCACTGGTTAGTTTCAGAGGAAAATCCACCGACCACAGACAAAAGACTGGTAAAGTAAAGGGTCTCCTGAATGCGTTGATATCTCAGCCACTTTCCTCGGCCCAAATCTAACAAAGATACTAACAGAGACGTGTTGGTGGTGCATGGACCCCCAGGGGTCCTGGTCAGATGGTCTCATTCAGATGGCGTCTCAGTCACTTGCTAGTTAGATGCCACGTTTTTAGACCGTGTACCAAGGCTGAAGGACTGAAAGGGTTTGGACGTACTCTGTGAATTATGATGTGTCTCAAATCGCGTTCTTCAACTTATGTACGTTGAGTACATACGTAAGTGCGCTCACACTGAATCAGTAAGTGAAAATGTAGTGTACTGCGCACACTCAACTGGTTCACTGAAACGGCCTGAAAGTTATGTGTGCCGGTTGAAATTTGCCTTTAATAAAACAGTTGAACAAGAATCTGTCCAAATTTGCACGTCATTTCCTGTAAGTGCACGACGGCACCGCTTGATTTGAGACAGTACGACCCCGTGGAAATGTGCACTAGACGCAGGATGAGTCATGGGTGTGTGTCATTGAATTCAGCCAATCAGAGTGATCCTGTTAAAGACATGTCTCGGATAATTATTATAACGTCCAAAATCAGAACCTTTCACACTGTGATCACATTTTATCACACATATGAAAAAATGTCAGAGTGCACAAGCTTTGTTTTTTCATTTTTCATTATTTTTTATTATTTTTTAAAAACTTTTATTTACTATCTTCATAAACAGCCAAATACTGTGCCGTTGACTTTAGACCTGTTTGCTTTCTGCGGCATCGACTGTCGTCATAGACACTGCGCCCGGCGCCATGTGCTTCAGATCATCTAAATAGGCCCCTAAGGGCCCCTAACTGGTTCATCTAAAAAAATTCAAACAGAAAATTTGTTGTATGATGTTTTTACTGTCTACTGCAAGATACAACATGATACAACATGATACAACATGATACGTGCTTAATACGTTAAATATGTCTAATTCTGTCAGAAAGTTGTTTTATTCTGGTTTAGCTGGATGTCTTCAAAGACACCTAGGACATTCTTGTGTATTTCAGAGCGATTGACTATTTATGATGGTATCATA
>CAAKHB010004020.1:63991-78491 GCA_901007665.1 Aeoliscus strigatus
TAGACCCATCCTGTGGAGTCTGGAGTGGGTGAAGTAGAATCTATGTATTGTCTATCTATGTACTTATACTGGGTAAACTTCCCTCTCGCCTCCCTTATGTATTTTCCTGAGTTTTCCACTCCACCTCATTTAGTTCACATTCCAAATCTCTCTGCCATTTAGTCTTCAAAGTCCTGCAGCTCTCCTTATTCAGCCTGCTGTAGCTCCAGAAAGTCCCTTACTGGGTTTGTCCCAACTGTAAATTGCCCTTTTCTGACACAATGTTAAATATGAAGATATTGTTGTGGCGAATCCGTGTGGAGAAAAAAGACGGACCAAGATCCTAGAGGGGTTATATCTATCAATCCAAAGCATCCAACAATCCAAAGTATTCAGTTGGACATCGGCTTGTATAGATGAAGCAGTGGGCTTGTCTTAAACATGAAACATGAAACATCTGTCCGACCCTTACTTTCTTGGAAATCGTTGTTGACTTTCAGTTCTTGAAAAAGGGGCCATGGTCCCAGGTCAAAGTGACCTGATCACTTTCTGGCAGAGCATCTTGTTGTTTGTACAGACAGACACAGACTTTTGCAATAATACTGAAAATGATATAAATTCTCCATTCATCACTTATTTTGCATATTCCCTTTCTAAACCATTGTCTCCAAAAAACTGTTTTCTTCCCAATACATTTGGCCGCGTTATTCCATCGTGAGGCATATATTTGTTCTAGACGTGGCGTGCCACACCTTTTGTGCACTTCTATCCAGACCTCCTTCGAGTCGGTCAGTATGGGGTTTGGGGGATGTTCTTGTCCACTGGTAGACTGGTCCTGTTAGCACATCCAGAGGGTCGAAGGGCCTCTGTAGTTCCGTTTCAGTTTTCATCAATCTCAGTTTTGTGTCAGGTTGTATAATCTCATGTTGGGGTAGAAATGCTTAAATTCCTTTGAAAGCAAACACAGGTGATCCTTGAGCTCAGGCTGCGTCTCTTACAACATCCCTCCTAATGTCTGAAACATGTCAAATGTCCTTCTGCCCACTGGCCGTCTCCACATTTCCAGTTTCCAGCAACTTCATCTGCCAATTTGAAGACTCATGAAGTGGCAGATGGACTTCATTGATCAGACTGTGATCCACTGAAATGAGCTGCCAGTGGCTCTTGTAACTCAAACGCTGTGGTCAGTGATCACATCTTTTTTCTGTGTGTAAGAGATGGCGTTCTCTGTGTGCTCTGTCTCCATCCCCTCACAAAGCTGCTTGAATAAACATGAGATGTACTTTGATGGGGTAAATCATTCTAAAACATCATTCAATATGCTGAGTTGAGTTGAGCTGACCACCATTTCTCTGTTGAATGACACAATGTGGAGTCTCACATTCAGGTGCACACTCCTTAATCCTAGTACTTAAGCCAGAAAGCGCTGCGGTCATGGCAGCAGCTCCATCCGTGCCCATGCCGACACAAAAGGACCAGTCCAGTTTTCCTGATGTGTAATGATCCGGTGACTGTGGTGTTGGTTGGCACATGACAGATCCTCCTTATACAACTATCGCACATAAACAAGGAGTGTTGGCAGGTTCTCAGTATCAGTAAACCCTGGATTGCGTACCACAGTGATTTTGTAAACCTTTCCAACAAGTCCTCCTTGATGTCAATTATTTCCTCAACACGCTGTGTGCCGGTTCCAGCCCAAAGAGGCGATCGTTTTAACAGCAGCCTCTCCTTGAACTGCACAGCAAAGGTCTGCATTGAGGCAGGGGCAGGTCCTGACATGTTTTTTGGCATTAGACATGCAGTTAGGGACTTAGTATGATGCTCGTAGTTCAGTTGGTGTGATGAGGTGGCTCTCAGTAACTGCCTCTGTCCTTCTTATTCACAGTTTTTGCTCCACAATAGTGTGCCTCATTTGCTAGCTTGTTGCCACATATGCAGAGCAGTACTGGCGCATGCGACTCACCTGTGGCAATAATTCGGACATTTTAAATAGGACTCCTGCTATTGTCCCTTAATGATTATTGTCTTTTTTCCATGTTGTTCTTCCTTTTCCTCCTCCGTGGGCCTTTTCCCCTGAGCAAAGCTGTGCAATAATGTTTGTGGACTCATTTTTCCAATAGTTTGTTGCCTTAATTAGTGGTACCTATCACTGGTGAGGTGTCAATCACAAGAGACGGGAGAGAATCCGCTCATTTTTTAAGATAAAACATCTTTCAGACTCTGGTAATCAATTAAAAGGAAATTATGTTTTTTTTTCACACTGCTGTGGGATACACAGATGATTACATCACTAACAAACCGGCGACTACTAAATTAGTAATTGGCTCATTTTGCCGTAGACTAATCGCTGCACCCCAACGACAGAGTACTGACGTGTGGATGCAACAAATGTAACATCAGAATGTTGTAACTGGAGTGACACACACATTAAAAATCAGGTAAAACCAAGTTGCACAGTATTAGACACTGACTAGACACTGAGACCTGTCCTCCTGCAGCTGCAGTACTCGATCCTCTGCATGCATTTGATCGTCATGGCTGAACTGAGGCCCTGGTGAAAGCAGCCATGTCGGATGTGGTTTGACTGTTACCGTGGGAGTGAAGCACACGACAGTCCACATCGACTTCCTGAGGCCGAGAACGCTCGGCACAGCGCCGCTTACTAGCTGCTACAGACACACACGCCACCCATATGATCGGTCGTTAAGCCATGTTGTGAGAACCTCAGAGACCCATGTAAACATACTGAAAATGAAGGTATTATGAGGCGCTTCCAGCGGGGGCAAACGTGTCCTAAAGGAGTTTTAAAGTCTAATCACGTCATTCAGTCAAGTTGATGAGGTGATTGGAAGCAGGTGTGCAAACTTAGCTTGAAAGGAACACACACACACACACACACACACACACTGGGTGACACTCCGGGGGCTTTCACACCTAAAAAGTCTGAGCCATGGTTGGTGTTCTTCCTCCGCTGTCTGGTTTCACCCTGCTGAATCACCAGCGGACCGATGATCTACTGACGTTCTGTCGGCAGCGTCTCCCTGTCCTGGACACCGATTGGCTCTAAGGGGGCGCGTGGATGACGTACTCTCAGCACCAAAGCGCTCAAATTAGTTTGTTAGCACTGTTCACCTCTCAGCAATGAAGGCCGATGAATGAACGCATCCTGTTATGGTGTTACCACCAGCAGCAGACAGGTCATGGCCAACATGGAGCCGACTTCGGTTATCTCAGGTTCAGATCAATGTCCTGGTCACGAGGAACCTTTATTGTTACCGTCAGGAAAGGAGCAAGCTGTGGCCCTGTCGCCCTCTCTTTCACCTCGAGCTGCAGGTAGATCTGTTCCCCTGTAACTTTAATGAGTTTACACGTAGACATCTAGATGTGTCTCTGTGTCGTCTGTCTCCACAGGAAGTCACTAAGGGACCAATCAGTGCCCTCAGTCATCCTGGTGTCTTACTTTTGTCTGTTTTTGCATAATTTCACCTGTTTTACAGACCATTCAAATATTTAGGATCATGGTGTTTCCAATATTGTTTGTGTTGTTTACAACACAAACAATATGTTTACAATATTAAAAATAATGATCCTATGTTCCTACTGTTCTATGGCTCTAATTAGGATTTATATCAAGGGCATGCAGACATATAAACAAAAAAACTCTGTAATTTCATCCTTCCATAAAAAAGAACAAAGGGCTTTGTAGAGACTAATTATTTCCACTCACCTGTGTTTGAGGAACTCAGTACTTCCAAACCATCAATGATAATAAACATATGGAGGCAGTCTCTAATCAGTCATAATGTAGAGTTCACGTAGAGTCTTTTTTTTTTTTTTGAGTGAAGGAAATGCACACATCACTTTCACCAACCAGGTCACTGGGAACAGGGTGTTAATTTAATTTTAACAGGTGTAAAAATGGACAAAGGTGTGGCGACACTACACCGTCGTACCTGGTGACTAAGACGGTATCAGTCTGATTCCAGGTTTCATTCAGTAAACATCCCTCTGATAGAACATTCAGACTTGTACAAACACTGAGCATCTCTCCAGTTGTGCGGCGCATGATAAATTGCCTGGACCTGCTGCCTCCTGCATGGCCCCTGGTGATTTACTGGTGTAGGCTACACTACTGTTTGTGAAAAATGACTGGATAACTCGCACCCAGCCCTGAAAAATCTCCAAAAAAACAGCAAGCGCAAACATTTCAGAGACTGGAGCCGCTTTTGGACAATGTAGCGCGTCAGATGTTATTCTGATCTGACGGTGCTGTTTCAGCGGTTGCCCACTTATATCACCGCAGACAGACGGATTAGTCCATGTCTCTTTCCTGAAAGAGGAACACATGTAGTGAGATAATGAGTGTGACTAAATCTCACACACCGGCGCTGAGACCTTAGCCTGAACCTCGTAAAATGAAAGTGAACAGTAAGTGGAACGTACAAGCATGCAGTAAAGATGTTTGGATCTCTCTGATGCATTTATGCTGGCAGGCACAGGAACCAGGAACCATTTTTGTGCTTCTCAGCAAAGTCTATTATCCTTTGTGGCTAAAGTAGATGTGAAGTTACAGCTGGTGCTCTGAAATGTGATTTCATTCTTTGCTCTGGTTGTGGATGGAAAAGGGTGTTTGGAATAATATGAGCGCTTGTGTACTAAAAAAGACATAAAAAATGATATGAAAAGCGACACTAAACAGGGATATTACTTTCCTAATTGCTGTTTGGATTGTGTAATCCTGTCATAAAAAACAGAAGAAGCCTTTCATTGCTGGAAGGCGCGGTGGTCTAGTGGTTGGATTCACTGCTGCAGCCTGGGCCCCACCCCAGTCAGGGAACGGGTCTTCTGTCCCAAAGACGTATCTCATCTATCTGAAAGGTATTTCTGATCTCCTGCCCCCTGACCAGAGGACCGACTGACGTGACCGACACAATGTGATTTGTATGGATCAGCTACCTCCACAGGCTCCACAGGAACCAACATGGGTTTCAATGAACCAGATCGCTTTGGACCAATCACAGTCTGAGGTGGGCGGGCTCAGAGCCATGTACAGAGTCTGTGGGCGGGGCTTGACAGCATGATGCCAGTACTGTGATGAATACTCATGTGCACTCCTGTGTATTGTACTAGCTACTGAAAATGTACATGTAGAGTAATAACTACTAGTTGGTCCACTTGTCAGTAGAGGAGCTTGTCGGGCTTTTTTTTTTTTCCTTCTATGACAAAGATGTGGTTTTGAGAGAGAAGCTGCAGGACTTTGAGGGCTTGATCGTCACTCCCTGGAGAGCAGCTCATCCCTTCTCCACAGCAGTCTGGACGTTCATGTTGCCTTCTGAATGAAGATGGTGGCTTCACTAAGGAAGTAGCCTCTGTCCCGAGGGAAACAAATTCCACTTTCCCTTGATCACTACGGATGGATACTGGGAAAATATGGCATGTACAGGGTAAAATGACACCAACGTGTATCCCCCTGAGGTCTGAGGTGCTGGGGATTTTGACCACGTTATTGAAATCAAGTTATTAAGGAACTTGCATATCTCACAAGTGTTTCATGTGAAACTCCTCAGAACAAACTGAGCGATACTTACGTGTTACGTAACGTGTTTAGCTGACTAGTTCATAGTATACGGTAGTTATGGACACATTTCTCCACCCAGGCAAACACAAGCAGTCTTTTCTCATTTCTGGTGGATCTGTAGTGACACACATTTATATCTGAAAACTATGAAAAAAACTTAATATTCTACTATCACACCATCAAAACCCATAAATATGCATCCAGGCGCTCCGCTGCCGCCGTCTCTCCTCCGCTGTGGCGTTCTGATAATTTAGCAGGAAAAAGGACAACCAGATGGATGTGTTGATCGTATTCCAGTGACCTTATTTACATGTCTTACGGGGACCGGATATTGCAGTCAACACAACAACCATTACAACACAATAACAAACGTCATTAATTTCTGACTGCGTCAACACAAACTAAAGACGCGCCGCCGACTCGGACACGAGCTGCTGTCACGTACACGGTGTGTTCTGGGGATCAGCTGTGAGGGAGCTTGGAACGCGTGCACATGGGTCGTTCTTTTCGAGCTGTCATACATCAGTGGCCTCGCGGTTTAATCAGGTTCGTCCCAAGATGACCCGACTACCTCATCATTATACCCCCCCCCGAGAGCGTACCAGGAAACCCACGACGACGTGAATCACAGAGATTCTGAAGGATTCAGCTTCAGAGAAAGATTTGAAAATCGGGGGGGCCGGTGGCTCACGCTGGTGAATATACCGAGACAAAGTGTATTTTCCTGGGAAGACGATAACCTTCCATGTCTTCCTTCAACGATGGACTGAACGTGACAACAAGGGCACACGCTCCGATTAACATGCTCAGCAGATTCCACTGCTGTGAGGAGACTTTGAATCTTTGTTTCATACTTTGCGTTTGTCTCTAACAGTAGCCCTGCTCTCTCGAGGGCGCCTGGAGGAAAAGAACAATTGTTCGCCTCGAATATTTCATAATCATCAGCGTACTCCTCGTTCTCCACCCGCTCTGAGGTGGAGTCGAGACGATCCTCATTTTACTGTAACCGGAATGGAATTGTTTCCATTATCTGTACAACATTAAGTGAGTATTATTAGGGGACATTGTATATATATATATATGGATGTTCTGGTGTGCGTCTGACACCAGATGGGGGTTTCTGCAGGCTGTATTAAGGAAAAGCCTGGTTTAATTTTTAATTAGTCCGAGTTAAATGAGAGCTTAATTTTCATGGCTGTGATTTATTCAGGTGCCCATTTGGTATCTGTGGTAAATTATTCCACGGTTCTGGATGGAGCAGCCAGCAGGTGGATTTCAGTTTTCGCATCATTGATGTCATATAATAAAAAAATAAAAGCCTCATGAAAAAAAAAAAAAAATCATCTGTCACGACTTCCTTTGTTTTCAGTTTCTCCCAAACCGATCAAAAAATGATGCCACAGTGCCAAAGCTTCATTCCCGCCCGCCTTCATTGTTTACCACTGCAGCTGACGCACACTGATATTTGAATCTCATACACCGGTTACAGCCGCCGCATCGGCTTCAGGAGGTTTATTAGGTCCACGTTGCACCATGTGGGTCGTCATGAACGTCGACGCTGGTGTCACAGTCTCTGTGACTCAGTGCAGTCAGAGTGAGTATTGTCTCATACACACCGGGTTCATGCACACCTCTGTTTCAAACCGTGTTTTGAACCAGCTGGGATTAAAGAATACTGGAGTGTGTGGGACAACTTGAGGCATGACTTGGAGACATGACTGTTTTTTAAAAGACTGGCACTTTCTTTTGTTGTCTTGAGAGAAAATTAGAAATTGGATCAGAAGACGCTGTGGGCTGAAGGTTAGAGAAGAATGAGCCAGATGAATGAAGCAGTGTGTGTGCGATGGTTCAATTACAGTCTTTTTTTTTACATTACATTTTTATTTAAATGATCATTTAAATATATATATATATATATAAAACACTGAACATCATGTCACCATGCAAAATGTCGACGGAAATACGCTTTTTAATGACGTAAATATGAAACACAGCATTTGAAACGAATCCATTAAATCTGTTCTACAGTGTTCAAATGCAAACTGCAGCTGCAGGCTTTACATTTACATGTTCCCTCTTCAAAATTCAAACGTGTTTTTACATTCGTATTTCACAGTAAAGGAACTTTTGCGTCATATCGAAACAATAAGCAATTTAATTTGAAAGGAAACGCCTCTCAGTTGTGGAGTATAGGGTCACACAGGTTCCAGACACGATAAGAGGAAATTTGAAGAGACATCTGAATATAAAGCTATAAAGCTGACCGTTGAAGTTGAAGAAAACAAACTTTGTTCACACGTCATTCTGCTTCAGAGAGACCAGAACCACTGACCCTATCAACTGGGATGTGGATGTAAAACACCGAAGCCTTCCAGTGGCGTGCAGCCCCGCCCTCAGACGGCGCCGCTGCTGTTGTTGTTGTCTTCAGAGGTTGTGTCTGATGACGGCAGAACGACCGGGGATCTGATATTCATGCTGTTCGTCACACAGCAGTAATCCCTGGATCCCTGGATCGCCACCCTTCAACCTGTCGACAGGGTGAAAGTGTCTTCCAACGCTCACTTTGAGCACTGGAGCATTATCTAAACGAGTGATGAGGAGTAACTGGTTACATGTACCTAGTCTGGACTAGTGTTTGTGTTATTTACATTACAAATATAACTAATCTGTTACTTTACTGGAGACACGTGTGTAATTAGTTACTTATTGATATATTAACGGTTGCAATTTTCGTTACATCTGATCAATTTCTGCAAAAACCTAGTTTATATAATAACAATAACAATAGTAAGATATTACTTTGTCCTGATTCGGTATGTGAATGAACACTAATGACGTTCATTGATGTGTGATGTTATTTCAAAGTTGACAATGCTTAGAAACAAATTAAACGAAATTAGTTTCTACTGACTGACTGATTGATTTCTACATTGAAGTCGTTGCCGAGTAGCATGGAGAGATAATGGAAACAGATGCAAGGAAAGCTCGACTTCCTCTAAAATGTGAGAAAAAAAAAGTACATGTACAGTTGTATTTAGGTTTAATTCAAGAGAGTACTACTGTGCTTTCAACTCTGTGACTGGTTTGCTCAGAATTTGTTTTCATGGACACCTTCGTAAATGTCACATGAACGAGAGGGTGAGAGACTTGGTGTACATGATGGCATGGAGCGCTAGTCGTTGAAAAAATACGTTTTGAGAAAAAACAAAAAAAAGGTATTTCTGGAACATACCTGGCTTCCACGTCTCCATCCAGTTTAAAGTGACTCATGGAGAAGTTTGAGTACAAGTCAGAGATATTTGAATCTACGATCGGACTAACAAAGGTCAGTGGTGGCATGTTTTCAAAGTGTTCCAGGACATGACGTCCTCCTGGTGGGGATGAAGTATGAGTATTGACATATTCACACACACTCACGCACACACACACACACACACCCGAGAAGGCTGTTGTGGTCAGGTCCTCACAGCTTGCATTAAAGCCTCCGCCTCAAGCCTCCTGTGAGGATGCCTTGGGCTACACTGGCTTCAGAACTCTCTGCTCGGGCCAATCAGAGAGGAGAAAAAAAAAAGGGAAAAAAAAAACGGCCTGCACCCAGATCTCTTCATATATTCTCTGTAAGAGAGACTACCGTCCATATACAGTGTGTTGTGCATATGCTGGCTTCTTTATGGACGTTTTTAGAGGAACTACCAGCACTAGCTGAGAGCTGACATAAACCTTCCTGAAGTAGAAAAAAAATACTTCAATTTTCTCCTGTTTCAAATGCAACAGGATGTTTTCCGGATTCCAGCCTTGGGTCGAGGGTTTTTGTTTTGTTTTTGTCAAATATACAGTCCCGGACACGCTCTCCACGTGCATTCGTTCACATTGCGTCTACCCACAATGCCCTGTGTTGTAGTCCGCTGAAAGCCCCCTTAGTCTGGTCATCTCAGTGAAGTAGAGAACCACCTGATCGGGATGTCACAAGGTGGGAGCGACAGTGCGTTGAACAAGGGAGGGCTGATCTGGTATTTGACGGTTTCAACCATGCAGCACAGTAAAACTGGTTCAACAGACAATGATTTCCATGGCAACAGGCAGCTCACGCTGTAACGAAGGGCGCTGAATGTAGCCCATATTCATAACCCATTTTCCAGTGTAATGTGTGATGTGCACAGCGGTTCAGATCCCGTGATCACTCAGCGGTGACACGCGGAAGCCGACATCTGGCTACATGTTGCGTTTGAATAAAATCCGTCTCTTCTGCACATTATACACTTCTAAGACCTCCCACTCCATTACCAATGACTGTCTTTATTGAGATATGCCATGAAAGCATCTTGTTTCACACAGAGCCCCCCCAAAACCTCCTTACCAGATGTGAATTATTCATTTGCTGCATTATTCAACAAAGCTTTATTTATCCTTTCCTTGAGTTTTCTAACTTTGCCAGCAATGACTTTGTTCCAATATTAATGAAGCGTGCCCTTTGACAAAGACATCGTCACTGGCAGGAGGAATAGCAAGGGACTCACACGGCACGGAATTTTACCACAACCTTTACCTCTTACCCGTCTGCGGGCCGGTGAGACGCTTAGCGCTTTAAGACCGTGTATTTACAGAGCTCGGCATGTGCTTACTGGATCAATGTGGGGAACAAGACAACGTTTTAAAGGTAACAATCTTACAAACTGACTTACAATCTGATTTATTTCATGGATACAACCTGGATGTTTGGAGGGATTGGAGGGATATGAAGATAGTTGTAGTCCAGGTTTTCAGGTTTCCTCTTACCTCCTCACATGTCCAGAGCTCACTCAACATACATTTCAAACTGTGGAAATGCAGCAGCTAATACATAATGAATGAAGAAAAGGGGGGACAAAGGTGTGTTACATGAATGTCATGTCAAAGCACTGATACAAATCTTTTCACATTACTCAAAGCTGCATATTCTACACTTAACCCAGGTACCTTCTTTATTACAGGCAGAAAATGATGTTACACACTTAATACTTCTGTGGGTCATCCAGCCCATCAGGAACAAGGTTGAAAGAGCCTCAGGTAACTCAGCCACACGAACCCAACTCACCTAGACCAACTTGGATTCAATGCCTGGAAACTTACTTTGGAAATGTAATTGTTCACAATGACAAGTTCAACAGTTGTGTGACTATTTCAGTGACGTAACAATGGACGCTCTCGACGGTGTTTGAACATATACCGGTATATATAACTCATAGCGTCAGCGTCATTCAATTAACATCAGTTAACGTCATCAGCAGTTATCCACATACAAACACATTTGTCAATAAACTGGCTGGTCTCAGGTTCAATCATCGCCCCTCAGACAGGGGGCGCTGCAAACAAAAAAACGCAGAACTTATCAAACTCACGGCTGTGCAGGGAAAGCAGCGCAGGAGGATGTTGAGCATGAGAAAACCATGCAAAGCAGTCAAAATGGTATAAAACATACAGTGGAGGATTTTGCAGGAGGTTGTTCTGATGTGACTAAAATTGTAATCATGAATATTTCCATCGGTAGCTGTAATTGAATTTGTAATTTTAATTTGTCTGCGGTCTTGTAATGGACGACGGTATTTTGTACTGAGATTACGTAATACCGTTAACTAGTCACTCCCCAAAGATGCGTTCATTATACATGTCCATGGAGTGGATGTGACCTTGTTGCTGATGGACTGGACGCTGCAGAGTGGTACTGAGGGGAGGGGTTTGCAGCAGAGTGTCCGAGCCTTCAGTCTCTGCTGAGTTCACTCCATCTTCCCTGTTTCCATGAAGTATTAATTAATGTATTCACAGGACTGACTGAGGAGCTGTGGCTGTTGAAGACCTCTTAGATTAAATATATATACATACATATATATATACATATAAGGGTCGCACCCGTTTCTCGAAAGCATATATCATGAGAGCTGATGTATTTATTCTGTTGTATTTGTCACAAAGCCCACGGGAAGACATCCTTCTGCGGGTGTAATTATGCCAACGACTGTAGCTTTCAT
This sequence comes from Aeoliscus strigatus, assembly GCA_901007665.1. Classification (NCBI taxonomy): domain Eukaryota; kingdom Metazoa; phylum Chordata; class Actinopteri; order Syngnathiformes; family Centriscidae; genus Aeoliscus; species Aeoliscus strigatus. The sequence goes on from CAAKHB010004020.1 coordinate 75,554, forward strand.
ACGTTGCAAATTTGCACAGCTCCTCTTGTTACTGCCTTTATTTGTCGACGGCATGTACTTCCATCACGGCGTCATTGTGAGTGAGATGACTGTGATGTGGAATGTACATACTGTATATTCTGGTATATGTGACTTAGATGGGCACACTTACATTTATAACTATATATTCATTTTAATACATTGTACATTACTTGTGCACCGACCTTATTCAGTTAATTTAGCAATTCCTTAATTTTGATATTTGCTCTGTTGATTTTTTTTTTTTTTTTTTTTTTTCCTGACAACTCGTAGCCAGTGGTGGAGGAGGCGCCCAGCGTCCAGCGTTAATATAATCTTATTATATTGTTTTCACCCCCTGATGCATGTTTCGTGGCTCCAGGAGTCGTTTTGTGAGTTGTGAGTGATAAAACCTGATTCCGGTGCATTTTAAATATATCCACTGTTTGACCCCAGAACAATATGAATAATCCATGATGGTCTTGGTATTTCCCTTCCCTCCGTATCCACATGTCTTTCTCTGTCTTTTCTTCCCTCCATCCTGCCTCTGCTGTGTGCCATTGCAGAGGGATCCTCCTGGGATCAGCCTAATTAGGCCAAAAAAGGAAGTGCAGGAATAAAACAGAAGAATCTCTTAAAGTAATCCTGTTATAGCGACTCTTGAGACAGTATATGAGTAATAATTATGGCAAATGAATAAGATTAGAGAAGAAAGATGTATCATGTATTTAAATATGCCATTACATGTGGAGCACGCTGATGAAACCCCATGGTATGAATGCTCCGATGAAAGCTGGAGTCAGCTGTTTGTACGTACATTGTTTTTTTTTTTTTTTTTACATGCACCTTCTCATGATACGAGCTCGTGCGGGATAAAAGCCGACAGAAATGTAACGAAGGCCTCGTTCACACAACAGGCGTCTCCTGAAACTCGAGTGTTCACGCTGTTGTTTGCAGGAGACCAGATGGGATTTGCTGCATCCACACATTAGTGGTCCTATCTGACCTATCTGCACGGGTTGCTACGGTAACAGCACAGGCGTCTGTACGTGCGCTACTGACGTAGTGTAGTATCAGAGGAGTATGGGCAGAGGGAACATGGAGCGTCTCCACACAGCGCCAGCTGTCAGTCCACAGACTGTTGACAAAGATGTCTTCCATTTCTTCTTCTGTGGTGTTATCGCCATGATATGGCGATCTTTGATATCCAGACTGAAGACGCATCGGTAGAAATCAGATTTCAGTCACATCCAAACCACAAAACATGTGGTGTTTGACCCCTCTGACCTGAGCAATAGATTGAGTTTGAGAAATGTGACACAATCGTCAAGACTTCTTGAGTTCTTTTTTTATTTTTCTAAAATCCAAATCTCTGCCTTGGTAAATCATAAAGTGAGTGAGATGTCAAATTATTTTGCACCTTTTCCACGTTCACAGATGTCAGACAACATTCCTCTTCAGCTCTCGCATTCATTAAAACCCTGCTGGAAAAATGTACCGTGGACTGACTGTACTGTGGAAATAAAAGAGCTTTAACCTTCTAGTGGAGGAACATTGTACATTCATACCCATACTTCTGTGGTGTTTTATTTCCTCCTGCTTCATTCTCCTTTCAACTGACCTCCACTCAGAGGCTTCATGCAGCATCATTTATTATCTTTACACTGATGTACTCTGGTGGGAACTCAGTTAACGACAGTTACCGACAGTAAACACAAATAAGGTTTGTTTGCATGAAACCACCATCTGACCAGTGCCTTTAAAGAAGAGCGGAAACTCCGTTCTTCATCCATCCTGCTCAAGGAGAAGTGATTTTTGCTTGACAACACCAACACCGTTTGATTCTGGGAAGCGTGGTGGCTGAATCAAATCAGTCAGTCATACTTTTGTACATCACTTTCCTCACAGTAAAATGGAACACAATGTGCTTCAACAAAAACTACAAAAAAATTAAAAAGTCTAAAAAGTAAATTGAATAATTGAATAATAAAGGCTAAATGGCAATAAATGAGGGATGCTAAAAAACAATAATATATATATATATACATATACAAATAATAAAATATAATAAATAATAAATAGTCTAAAGAAAAAGTTGTATTCATATTTATATGCATCTTTAATATCAAAGCATGTATGTATATAATTTCCATCAGTGGATTTAAGGAAAGCAGGTGCTCTGCTGAGAATTTGTGCAGGAACCACTTAAAGATTAGGCCCATCAATTATTTAGGTAAAGGTTGAGGGTTATTTGTTAAATACTCAGAATTTGACACACTCCATTTTTCATGTTCTTCAGGGAACAGCTGAACAAATGTAATGTGCTTATGAGTGCAAACACACACAGATCATCTTATTTATTTACTGGAGAAAATCAAGCGCTTTCCCTGGCGCATACAAACACACACACACACACACACACACACACACACACACACACACCTGTTGTTCACGCTGCTTTAAATTCAGTTTATTAGAAACAAAGCAGCACAGCGATATCTTGACCTTTCTGTCTTCCCCACTGCAGTTTTTCTTGTCTTAAATATCTCTCGCATCTACAACTGTCAAATGATAACTTATCTTAGACGTTTTTTTTGGTCTTTGTCTTTTAAATGACGACATGAAACAATGATGGCGACAGTGGAGTCGGTGCAGTCATGGTGCTTTTGGACAGGACACAATCGCTAATGTACTGATTCGCTGTAGATGTATTAACACACGGCACAGGGTGTGTGTGTGTGTCTGTGTGTGTGTGTGTGTGTGTGTGTGTGTGTGTGTGTGTGTGTGTTCAAACCAAAGTGATGCTCGTGATGCCAACTCCTACTCTCTCCCAGAGTTCCGGTGCTCTCTCTTACTTCTGGACCTGCTGATTCTGGAGTTTCTCCTACTCTTAATGGCCAATGGGACTTTGCATGCAGCTTCCTACCACCTCCCTCCCTAC
>CAAKHB010004020.1:78511-93892 GCA_901007665.1 Aeoliscus strigatus
GACTCATCCTGGGTGTACCCATTGCTGCTCTCTGGAATAAGCCTTTATTGCTTCATTTTGAGAAGATCACTTCAAATATTACAAATAAAAGCAGGCAGAATGGTTGAATATCACGTTTTAGAAAAGAGTTAGAAAGAGTGAATAACGAAATACTGAATAAGACCTGATAAGATGCTGAAGTATGTCTCTGATTTTTGAGAATCTTTTACACTCATTGTAACACACCTCTTACTTTCGTAATATCTACCACGAGTCCAGTGTTCAGTGCTGAGAAGAGGGGTGCAAGGTAAAGAGGGAGACATCTTTCATATCAGGTCACTGCCGCGCCAGTGTTCCAGAAGAAGTGCTTCAGTTTCGAGAAATCATCCCATTCCTGGTATCGCCTCAAGATACGTATGCTTAAGTCTCGCCAGGTCACGGTAACCTTATCCAGCCATCAGTCTCCCATGGCCTCCAGGAAACACTTACTAAAATCACCACCCTTTGTTCCATGCAGTCTCTAAACACAGAACACCTAGAACACCTGACCGAGAAAATGGCATATGAATAAGGTTTCACTATCCTTTTTATTTGATTAGGCCCAATTAAAAGGACACTTGTCTTCTCAGCCAACAGAAAGAAAGCAGAGGTCTGCAAAACGGTGGGAGGACCAGCGCCAGAACCCCTGACAGAGGCAGAGGAGCTGGCCTTGAGTCAGAACACCAGGGGCGGGTGGCCCAAGGGATTCCAGCAGGGAGCTCATCTGAGTGAACCAATCCCCAGGACACACAGGCCTCCACAAGATGTAAGCAGCCTGGGGCAATATATTTTATTTTCTACATTTTAAATATTTGATCAATTTCCTTTTTCAAGCGTTGTTTCAGTTCCCTGAACAGATTCTGACGGTGTTACGGGCCTCGCGGCGCCTCATCCATACGCAGATCTGTGAGATGCTGTGGATTCCAGACTCAGCACTCCAGAGAATAGTAGTCAAATAGTAGTTTAAAGTAAACTTAAAGATGATAATCATTGTATCGGGATGATGATCAGACATCGTCTGAGTTCAAATTAGTGTATCTAAATGTATTATGTATGTACTTTTGCAGTAAGGTACCACATTAAGAGGCACCTATGTACGCACAGCTGCACTAAATTACAGGTGGCGCCCCACATGTGGACATAAATACTTTAACAATCTGTAGAACTAGTGCTCACAGGTTTGTGCCTAGGCAACACAGTGAAAAAACACAAAAAACATTTCAAGGCCAGAGAAACTTTTGTGATGGCTCTGCACACAGTTGCTTTATGAATATGTTCAGCATGGTCAGCTTTATATAAAAAAATCCCATTTACAAAAAAATGTATTGCAATGCAGATAATCTGCTCAGCGTGACAGCGATGGGGGACTTGATGGAAAATGATGATGAGGAAAAATGGTGACGCTCAAAGGTTTGGTGACACTTTAAACTAGTGTCCAGACAAGGTCTGACATTTATCCACCAGTATCTGTGGAGTAATGATGTCTCCTCAATAGAATCTTCAGTAATAAAAAATAATAATTAGAACATTGAAAAAAGATCAAATATTTAAATTACCCAAATACTGAAGTGTAATTAATTCAAATCACTTTGGATTTATTCAGCTGTCATTATTACTACCTAGGTTTACATATATTGTCGTTTCTTCATGAATTCAAACTCAAGAAATCAAAGTTACTGTATCTGTATCTTCTGTTGACTAGAATAAAGTTATTTATGTACATCAGAATCTAACTATGAAATGTTTTGAAATGTGTTCACACACAGCAGGATCCATTGGTACTAGGCACGACTGAACAATCACAGATGGTGTTCCCCAAGGCTCCATTTAGGGACATCTTCTGTTTAACATCTGCATGTTTTCACTGGCTCAGTTTATAGAGAAAGAAAATATGTTACTATAACCAGGTATGCCAAATATTAAAATGTTAAATCTTAAACATTGAGTTGATTGTTTTTGGTACAAAAGAACACAGAAGTTACAAGTCTGCGCTCAGCTTCGTCATGTTAAAAACAGCAGCAAAAAAGCTTGGTAACATACAGAATGAAATATACATGATGGGTGTATAGATCAATAAATAGATGATGACACCATGTACTGCAAGTTTAATTTAACTATTAGCAATCCACTGTACACTTCAATATGTACACCTACATACACACTGAACACTCAATTTAGACCAAAGTTATAACACTCATTAAACTGCAGTCACACTAGTTCTTCAACAATGGAACATTCATTGACATTCCCAAGTGGGACTCTGGAAGGAGGGGAGGAACAATAAAGTAAAATAGTGCCAGTAAAAACATAATTGCAAAATCAATCAAGTGAACAGCAACCAAATAAACATGAACTGTGAAACAGATACATGAATAAACATCCTCCGTATTGGCAGTAATTGAGTTTGTAGCACCCGCAGTGAGGAAACGGCGCCATGGGCGCCAACAGGAGACATGGGCAGTCTCCCCAGCTGAGACACACAGGTGGGAGAGGCGAGCTTCATACACAAAGAGAAAAGTTATTCATGCTCATAGCATCTTGTTTGGAACCAAACGTTAATCTGTAACAGGCAAACCTCGTTTACAGCGTCGACTAAGTAGTACAGAGAATTTTAAAAAAGCAAAATACAATAACAAAAAATATCTAACAAGTTAGATCAGAGAAAACAAGTGCAAGTGGAGGACAGCCCATTAGTGGTTAATTATTTAAAATGACCAAGAGGAATGGGTGAATTCAACTGATGATAAGCAGAGAAGGCTGACCTCAGCAGAGAAGCTGATCTACATGGGAAAAGTTGAATTCCACTTGCAATAATTCCAATCAGCATTTAAAGGCTTCTTTCTCTCCATCATATGACATGTGCAGCCTGCAGGGCAGACTACTGCAATTAATCTACATTCGTGTTTCCCCAACTTGCATCATTGTTGCTTCCCAGTGCTCTCTTCAGCCTCCAATCCATGAATCAATAGTGTGTGACTGGCCTGCTAACGAGCCCAAGCCCAAAATTTGAACTTTGGAGTAAAAACCCTATCTGTCTATAGACAACTGTGTTTGTGCACGTGGGACGAAACTAGATGGTTATTATAATGCCATAATTATTCCTATAAAATATTTTTGTGAAAATATTTTGAAAGTATGAAACCATTTTATCAGCTTTACAACTGAAGATTTTTTTTTTAATAATCTCAATACTTTGTTGTATAAGTCATTCCCTCCACAGTACCTCAAGAATTACACACCACATGGCCACCAAAGGCTGAGTAGGATCTGTGACTGTCTGATAGCCATTATTTCAATGTATTTCTTGAACAGATCATAGAAAATATCCACTACTTCCACAGATAAAGGAAAAGCGTTTTCACTGTCTCAACCCTCTCCTCCCCCCATCAAACACACACCCAAAAGACCGAGGTCACTACATGTAGCCAGCAGGCTCGGGGATGATCGTGCCCAGTGCACATTTCCTCAGCAGCAACCTGTCCCTTAAGTAGATCTTTCAACACCCCCTACATCATACTAAAGAGCCCCCTTGGTGAAAAATAACAGTGATCTTCTGTCTGGGAGAGAAAACCTCTGGCTCAGAGACACAGAAGAGACGTTCAGAAGAATTACAAGCTATAAAGGGAGCTCAGACTTGATAACTATAAGAAATACAGCGGGGAAAATTAGTATCGAACGCGTCAACATTTTTCTCAGTAAATATATTTCTAATGGGGCTATTACGACCCGCCTATTTACCTTTTCTCCATGTATTCAATACTTATCCATGTGTCATTTCGCCCTGTTACACATAACTTTATTTCTGAGTATATGCTGAATTTCTTTGTATGTGTGGATTACGTGGCTTGTTACACACATCTGGTCACAGTTTCACATCAAAAGCACCTTTAGAAATAGCCGACACATTCAAGTACTTATTTTCCCCGCTGTGTAAATGTAACCAAAGCTTTTCCTTGAGAACAAACCTGGTGAGATCCAAACCGGTCAGCGTTTTGCAGTGACACGTGCCATTTTTAAACTGTGACCTACTAAATACAGGTTTCATTTGAACTGTCTCAGTACCTGAAGGAGCCCAGGTGACTCCGAGAGGAGAGAGAAGAGAACCGCTTTCAGCTGAATACAGCTGCTATTGATCTTCTTTGAAAGCATTAACATACCTTTATACTATAGACAATATTCACAGCAACAGTAGATTAAAATGAAATAGGTAATTCCTGTTGTAATTCAATTCAAAAAATGTTTCTCTTAGTTACTCTGAATTTTATCAAGGAATCTCAGCAGCCTCTGTAATCCATGTGCTGCACACATTGAAGAGGACAAAAAAATGTCAACATCGAGGTGTACAGACGCCAAAGCACATTCTTCTTCTTCTTCTTGGACTCTCACCACACTTTGGAGCACAAACTCTTATTCAGACAATTCACAGAGCACAGAATGTTCCAACAAAGAAGGAAAGAAGGAACAAACCCACATGAACCTTTGTTTACATATGTAATAGGTATATATATACATATACAGGTATATGTATATATATATAGAACCAGGTGTCTTGTATCATCCTCTTACAAATGTCAAACCTTACCAGTTCATTTAGTTTGATCTCTTTTTCTAGTTCCTTCGTTTCGTTCCTTACAGGTAAAGGGAGCGGTCCTTTCCCCCCAGTTCACTTCTGACCTTTGCAGCAGATATTAACCGTACATTTTACTTATGGGCACCTTTGAAGGTACAGATGAAGGCAGAAATAAAACATAAATTCAGTGACAGACAAATAAACATGGTGGCACTCATCTGTGCAGACATCTGTTCCCGTCCTCCCCCTCACAGAGGGAAATAAAGCCTGAACAAACGACATTTGAGTTGGGATTTGAAGGGAGGGAGTGAATTGGATATGGCACAGGTCGGGGGGTGTGAATTCCATAGGGCTGAACACGCGGCGAGGCGAGTAGATGAGGAGGATCTGAGGGCAGGTGTGGTGACGAGAAGGTCAGCGAGGTGGTGAATGTAGGTGAGGAGTAATATGTGGATGCAGTGGATGAGATATGTGACTGGGAACTAGCGGATGTGAACAGGGTTCTAGTGATGATGAAAATGTAGCTGGAGACCACGTGATCAAGACTGAAAAAACACCTGTATTCACTTATCTCTGCTGATAGTAGCGATATTATATACATCGGTGGACGTGCCGGGAAGTTCCATCCACCTATACAATCAGATAGCTGCTGCATCCGGCATTTTTGCTTTATTGTCTTTTACGAAACTCCTTTCCGGGGTCAGACACGGCTGCTGCTGCTGCTGCCTCCCGATGTGTTAACACTCCAGCTGAGTTGATGTTGAAAACAAACATGGTTGTTTTGTATTCCGTGTTAATGTCGTTAATGACAATGAGTGGCATCACTATGGTACTCTGTGATTTGGTCACACGACCACGTCCTTTATGCCCTGACACCCTAGACGTGACTTGGGGAGGTTTTCGTCCATGTGCTGGAACACAGGAAACGACCTGTGACCTTAGTCGATTCGCTTCTCCCGTCTGTCTCGTCAGAATGGCAGTTGATGATCAGACATCAACTGTCATCTGAATACGTCACACTAGCAGGTAGCTACGGTACGAAGCACTTATTTATTTCCATGTCTTAATGTGGCAAACAAAGGGTCCGTGTACAGATGAATGGCTCTGCAGCCATTTCTCGTTTCACCTTCACGCCCAGCTCCTCCTCCAATGACCTCCACTGTAAACAAGCGTCCGTTCCATCGACATTTCTACGCATTTGCAGAAGGTGAAGAGAAGAAACGTGTTAATACATTTAAGGTTTCACGCATTCCTCAGCCTTAAAGTAGGCAGCGACTGCCCCCCCCTAATTGAGATGTGTTGTGACAAATGAAGATTGATCAAATTCATCCCGCTGGAAATGAATCGAGTGGAAAGTTCTGGAGACACAAGCTTACAACTGAGACATCAGCATCTTCTCGTCACTGTTTTAGCGGCCGGGAAATTATCAATAAGCGAGTGACAAAGGCATGTTTCCCCTCACACACACACACTAACGGCTGGAGAGGGGAGATTCAGGGCAGGGAGGGGCGCCGCGATGCTCTGTTCACCTAATGCATGATGACGGCACTCACTGGCCCCCGACAAATCTTGTTCACTGGGAAGCCACTGAGCGTGTGACAGGGGAAATATGCCATTTTAATGCTGTGAGCTTGAAATTTTAAAAGCCGCCGTCCCATCCAGTTTGGGGAACATGTGTGTGACAACTGTGGCCGATTCAGAGTTTGTCTTTCAGAGGAACACGAAGAACAACGCGTGTGTGTGTGTGTGTGTGTGTGTGTGTGTGAGGAAAACGAAGAACAACCGGTGCTCCATGGTTGGTTTGGTAGGTGAGATTTGTCTCTAACGAATCGGGGCTCCCCAGAGTCCAAGTGTCCTTGAGCCAGATACGGCTAGAACGTTCCAGTCGCTGTCATTGTCAGACAATGAAGGGAACCCCTAAACACGACACAGGAACGCCATCTCACACAAAGTGATGTGAACTTCATTGCAGATACGCTCGCTGCCACATTTTGTGAATATTTGCTACACATTGACCTCTGACCTCACATCTTAAACCACAATCTACAGTGACGACGACAAGTTATCACACACAAGCACCAAACTTACACCACAACGTCAACGTCTGTAAAAGTCATTTTCACATACTCATTCACTGCGAACGCAAAATAAGTTTAACTACAGACGTACGTGATTTGAGACACGGCACAAGTCGATCTTCTGTGAAATCGACCTGTCCGGTTAGGGAACAACACTGATTGTGAATCAGTTTCACCTGCTGTTGTCCAAATGGAACAGACAACAGGTGGAAATGAGAGGCAGTTTGCCAGACAACCCCGATGAAGGAGTGTCTCTACACACCACACACCTCTCTCACAACACATTTTGTGCTTTCTCAGTGCTCTCACCCCAAAGGGTAGCATGGGGTGGTGTCTGCAAAGGTAGTGCAGCTCATCCATCAGTGTGAGCTGAAGGTTGAAGGCATGAAGGTTTGTGTCTCTCATCACAGTGTCCAGAGCATGGACAAGGTACCAGGACACCCGCAGACGTGGAGGAAGCCGTAGGAGGGCAACAACTCAGGACCGCTACTTTCTCCTTTGTGCAAGGAGGAACAGGTGGAGCAGCGCCAGAGCCCTGCACCACGACCTCCAGCAGGACACCTGCCTGTTTCTGCATAAACTGTCAGAAACAACAGTGCTCTTCACGGATGAGAGCAGGTTCACACTGAGCACATGTGACGGAGTCTGGAGACGCTGTGGAGAACGTTCTGCTGCCTGCAACATCCTCCGGAATGACCGGTTGGGCGGGGGGTCGTTTCTTTGGAGCCCTCCATGGACGAGCGACATAGCCTGACTGACTTTAGGTACCAGGATGAGATCCTCACACCCACTGTGGGACCATATGCTGGTGCAGTGGGCCCTGGGTTCCTGCTGGGCCCCATGAGGCTGAGTGGAATGGAATGGTCTGCTCCTTCCCCAGACACAAATCCAATCGAGCACATCTGGGACATCATGTCTCGTTCCATCCATCAACACCACGTTGCACCAGTCCAGGTGTTGGTTTGGGAGGAGATCCCGCAGAAGAACATCCGCCGCTTCCTGTTCCTGCTGCTGCGTCGTCAGTGTGTGAAGGTGTTAACAGCTTCTGTCCTCAGTGTGTGAATGTTCCCAGAGGTTCAGGCTTCAGTACAATAGTAACGTTCTAATGTTCTTAACAATTACATTTCAGTAAGCTGACACTATAACACCAACACTGAGCTAGAACACAATAAGAACATAACTGCTGCTGTGTACTGTTGTTTTTTCTCTACTTATTTAACATTGTGGTTGTAGTTTTTTCAATGCCAAAGTTATGGCCAAACCAATATACACACACACACACCTTCAGGTACCTTACACTGATCATAGAACGCTACCACAACAAATAAGAACAGAATAACAAATCTTTTTATTGTCATTATACACAAGTGCAATGAAATTGTACGCCTTTCTCTTAACCGCATATCGGTCACTGATTGAAGTATTTGGAAAATCCAAATTTGAACCCCAGAGGGGTTTTTAGGAGATTTTTTTTCCTACTTTTTAAACTTTCAATTAGTTGTGACAACTGCCACTGACGTTTTCATACATGAATTCTTGATAATTGAGTAGATTTGCCATTGCACAGATCTGACACTTTAGCTTATTATATTTTATATCATATGTATCTGTCTCTTCTGTCTCCTTCTTACTTTCCTGTGTTTGCATTGTTTGTATTCTCGGTGTGAGCTACCGTCACAAACCCAAATTTCCCTCTGGAGTTTATTTCTGATTGTGATTCTGAACAGATTCAGAAGCCTCAGTGACGTGTATTGACGTGTGTGTTCAGTCACTTCAGCCTGCCGATGCTCCTGGGACGCTCCTCCACATACTCTGACTCTCCCTCAGTTCTTCAGTCACATGTCGGATGAGAATCTCCAACACTGACACCACCACTGATACGTCAACTTCCTGTCGGCTTAATGTTGTAAAAGAATTAGATCTGTCAATCGCTCCAAAGGAAGACTGTCTTTGCTTGAAACTTGGTTCAAAATCGTTCATCTGCGTTGAGTCCAGCTGGTTGGTTGTCAGGGGTGACGTGATGACCAGAACACATCCGGGTGAAGGGATGTGCTGACAATTTGTAGGACGTCTTGTGCCGGGTTATTATAAACATTGTCCAGGAAGCTTGTTGGCAAAATAAAATGAGATTTAGAATGAAAAGGAACATATAACTATAATCAGATCTATGTATGTAGTTACTGAGGGTGATTTTAATAGCAATTATAGTAATAATAACGTTGTTTCTTTCCAAAGATCTACCAACTGTTGTTATATATAGTTATCGTCATAACGAACGAATTCTGCCTTCTCCCTTTCCTCTCACCTTACCAGTGTTGTGTTCCTCCAGGGAGATATTTTCTTATTAGAGACTACCTCCATCTTACTAGGTGCAATGGCATCAATAACACTTGTAATCTTGGAATTAAATTGCCTCCAAGCTTGTCGACTGTGGCACAAAGCTGCTGTTGAAGAAAAGGCCCAACGGATTCATCATTGATGTACCGTTTAGCGTTTGCCCCCTTTTGGAATGCCTGCGCCGTTATAGAGCTATTGAAGAAAATACAGGAGTGATCATGAAGTAAAACGATAGAAATGTCACAACACTTGGAGCTTATTAGGTCCAGACGATTCACCCACGTTGTATGTTGCTCCAGAGACATGCTGAGTCAATCCATAGTTCTTGGGACACAGTTCTTTAGACGTTTTGTCTCTGGGGTTGTGGAAGTTCAAAATCTCCAGCAATATCTCTCTGTACCACAGCAGGTCAGGTGTCAAACTCATGTTAGTTCAGGTCACAGTAGTATTTCACTTTATGATTGACTGGACAGTGATCCAGACCTGAACCGATTCCCCACACAAACTGAAGCGAGGAGAAACCGCTGATCTCTGGCTGTCAGTGTCACTGACACAGCAGTTACTCTTAGTGAATAACTGCAGTCGATGTTTTCTATGGAACGTTCACTCTTTGTAAATTCACTTATTGGCCCTTTAGAGGGGCACTTTGGATGAGTTAGATGGTCAAAGGGTTAGACGGTAGAAAAGATGTACACATCCAGCTTCAGGCACTGATTTGGACTTTTTGGATTTTTAACTTTTGTCCCCCGTTTTATATTTTAAATGCCCAAAATGAACTTTACAAACCAAAGTTGACCTGCTCTTGTATTGAAATTGGTGTCAAACTCTGACCAGCTCCCCCCACTAACCTGAACCAGAGTTTATCAGGATTGACAAACCTCAGGTGTATTTTGCTTGCGTTTCATTTAGGTGTTATTTTCTTTTTGATTTATACACCCAGGAAAACTCCAGAATGATGTAATAGTTGGAATGACTTGTGCTTGTGCTTTGTTTGCCTTTCTGCGAAGTGCGTGTGTCCCTGACCAAACCCTGAGGAACACAGACCAGTCAGTCACATCGCAAATCTCAGAGCGCTGGGATTTAATAGGAGCTCGTTCTCCCACGTCCTGAGGAAAGATTTATTGTGAGACTTTGCTCTGAGGGAGTTTCAGAGAGGGACGCCACTTCTAAATTTGTTGTTTGGAACACAGCTCTCCTGATTCTTGCCAATTGTCAGGTCGTGTCCGTTATCCCTGTTGGTCCAGTCCCACCCAACACCGTTTTCTCACCTCTGGATTGTGGATATTAATTTTCAGGATAGATCCGCTGTTGTAGCCACTAAATCGAGCAAAGAGCAAAGAAAACGGCCTTCATTTTCATCCAGCATTCTAGCATGGTCAGTTACATCCACTGACCTGCCCCTCTGCAAAGTTTTTAAACAGGTTGGTATGGACGTGTGTCTCAGCCAAAAACATTTTGAACTAAAACTGCATGAAGTAACTCAACTAATCCCTACCGTGGTACAAAATTATAATTAAAATTAATTATCCCTGATACAGCCACTTACATATCTCATATCTAACAGGCTCAGCAGATTAAAGGCAAGAAGGAGAAAATATCAGCGAAACACAGCGAGAAAAAAACAAAAAAAACATTTATTTTAATCACCTCCTTTAAAGTATATCAGATGTTGCTGAAAAATATTCACACTCAACTATGCGTATGAGGCTGCGAATAATTAATCTTCATTGAAAATCCTGGTGCTATCAATGAATGTTCAAGGAGGGATTCCCATGATTTAATATTAACAGTGTGAAAATGATTAAATTACAATTTCCTTTTTCAAAGTGTGATGCGGCAGCTCTTTGACCCACAAGGGCCGAGGTCTTTTTTTTTTTTTAACATCTGTGTCCTTTTAGAAATTTCCTGGCCCAGATGAACATGTTTTCAACGGGGCAGAAGGAAAAGGGTGTCACCGACAATGTGTTTATGCTAATTAGAGGCTTATGGTGCAATTTTAGTGCTCATTACGGCATGAAATTGCATTTGTGTTCAATCCTGCCCGAACCACCTCTTATCATAGATGCTGGCTAATTTCTGTGTCTTCACAGGGAAATACTGCAAGCTCTTCTGCTTAATTAGTGGGTTTCTCATATTTTGTAGGATGTAGTGTGGCGTCCATGCAGCCGATAACCCACGGTCCTTACACAACTGCAGGAAAAACACTGCTACATTTACAGTCTGTGAATTGAAGGAGTAGTTTTGCGTATTTGTATGTAAGGCACAGCAGCGGTAATCACATTCATTATTTAAATCTCCTGTGTACCTCGGCGTTCTGTGAAGTTATCAGTGCGCAGCCTTCTGCTCCCTATTATCACTCCCACTGTGTTTGAATGCAGCCACACTGACCGTATAGTGGGTCTCATTTGCATATTTCACTGAGCAGTGTTTTTTTTTATTACAGCCCAGTTCATAAATGCTGGGCAGCAGCACTCAGTTGACAAGAACTCTGGGAAACAAGAATGTGTGTGTGTGTGTGTGTGTGTGTTTGTAACTTGAAATGTAAGTAACAGAAACCAACCCATGTGCATAAAAAAAAGATCTTGTCCCACAAATATGTGTTCCAAGTATAAAACATACTTTGCAAATGATATTATGTGACTGTTAGGGGTGTAACAATCCGTGTGAAATGTACTGATAAATCAATAAGCAATGATCCAATCCCACTGACGGACGCTCCTACCATAGGCACCTTTATTTTGAAATTTATTTAATTTATTATAAATTAAAGAAGCAAAAAGAAATGGTTGTTTATTCAAATTATTTTCCACTGAATTTATTTCAGTTTTTTTTTTTTGTGAATACATGTACTTCATGGATGTACCACAAACCTTTATGAGTTTGAAAAAAAAAAAATGAATGTGAGAATACTGTGTGAAATCAAAAGCAGAACTGAGGATTGAAGGTCAAGGTGGCCTCAGCCTCTCTCCTATGAAAAGAAAAAATGATCCAACAAGGTAACTGGTACTTAAGGAAGAGAGATGCTGTGAAGCAGTTTGTGGGCAAAGAACCTTTCCTACACTCAGCTTGAAAAAAAAAAATTACAGAGAAACTTGTGTTCTTCAGATGGTTTAACATCACTTCCTGTCACTATTAATGACAAAGATGGTGAGGCAATGGTCTCAGGTGCACTCAAATACCACTATTATTTAAAAAGTATTTCAAGAGATCATCAAAAGATGCAATAGAATCTTCAGAATCATCAATTGACAGACATGGTAAAAAAAACAAAAAAGCTGGCACTTCCATTATTTTTACTTCTATGATTTATGGACACTGTCTCACTCAGAGGCTCATTCAAACATTGGTTCACCGTGTCCTGCAAAACTCTTGGGAAGACATCTAATGCACATTGTTCTGACATCTCCAAAAAAAAACCCATAAATCTACGTTGTTGTGTTTTTTTCACCCGATCACTCAACTCTGACGGGACAGAGCGATCCCATTGGTCCTTCACGCCTCTGACCCGGCGTGTGTGCATCTGTGCCCAGTTGTGAGGCGCAGCTGTATGAGCCATAAATAGTCTCTTAACACCGAAAGCTCCTGTGCTCGGCACATATCACAGCTTGTACATGTGCGAGGACATATGCTGCACATTTCATACATCACATGGTGCACAGGCTGGAGAACAACTGTGAGGCTGAAGACAGAGGTGAAGCAGAGATGGGTGACATGTTAGTGTGAGACGGGCTGCAGGTTGAACTCTTGTGACAGTGGTTGATGAATCTGGCACCGATCTGTACCATCCTACCACTGAGGCACGTGCCACGTAGGAGGCTTCAGGTTCATGGGTTGACAGATGCAATCACCAGCTGGAGGTCAAACTCATCCTGGTGCGTTTCTCCCACTCAGAAACTCAGAAAGGAACATTCAAGTGTGTGTAAACAAAGTGTACATTTCAACCACGTTATGTTAGAGTAGGTTGGTTTCTCTGCATCGTTTCAGAATGGGGGAGTCACCACGCTCCAGAGATAACCCATTAAAAAATAAAAAAAAGCATGAAGCAAATACAGAAAAGCAAAACTCTGCTGAAAAAACAGCATAATTATTTGTTCTTCCACGAGGCCATTTGGTCACTTCAGACGCTATCTGGTTCTGCTGTGTGTGCATTCAACAAAGTGCATTCAGTGGCGATGTTGTACAGCACAGTTTGTATGTTTTAAAGCCAAAGGACATCAAACGAGAGGTATGTAGGACCAGGTGCTGAGATGGCGTCCTGGATTTATGTTTCTGAGTGCATCAACGCACAGTCTGCACCATAGTGAGCGTTTACACTTCAGTGTCTAAAACAGCAAAATTTTGTTTTGTTTTTTTAATATTATTTTTCCATTGAAGACAAGTATTTAGTTAAATGTTAATATATTTGTATTTAGTTCTTTCATCATAGTCCAGAAGCACTAGTCACTAGTTTTCCTGCACCGAACTAACACAGGTTCTTCATTGTTTTGTTGTGGACAAAGGAAAAGAATTTTAAAGGAACTCCATCAATAGATAATGGTATGAGAGCTCAACACTCTGCGAATAAATTAATGAACAACAGTTTGACAACACACGCACACACTTTAAGGCAACACGACCAAACACTCACTGCAAAGTGCAAACAACACAATGAAAGTTTCAAAGTGCACTCAAGTGTGGGACTTGTCAATCTGGAAGAAGAGTGCGTGCGTGAGAGAGGGAGAGAGTGAAAAGTCACACTGACAAACTACAGAATGTATGAAGAGCTACTCTGACTGCTCACTAGTGCAGGTGCGTGGTCCGTCTCCATGGTTACAGCTCACACGGCTGCCGTCTCCCACTACTCTCATCCCATTCAGCTTTGATTGGTCCCTGCAATTCATCTCCTGGAACCAATCAGGACTGCCGGTCTGGGATGGAGCCACTTAAATTCAAATTTCACACAGGAGGTTATCTTGAAATAAAGGCCCTTTGCCACAGATCACCTGAAGGTGTTCCATTGGAGAGTAGTTGGGACGGGGAGTGAGACGAAAACACTGTTTATGCTCTGCTCTGTGTTTGGAGTCAGATGTTTCTCTTCCCTTATTTTGGTTTAGGTTTTTTTGGCTTTAGTTAGTTGAGCTCCTTTTGTCATCCTTATTTCATTTTTGAATGTAGCCTTTAACTTCTGGTTATTCGTGTGTCTCCCCTTCCTCTCAGGCATTTGGGTTGAGGGGTTTATTACAACTTTTATTGACTGCTTTGGGGCCGTTTACTATTCGAACGCCACATTTTTCAGTACATTTAACACGCAGGCCTCAACAGTGCCACCCATGGTCAAAATGGCACATTTTGTTTGCAGAAGGCTCCAACCATGCCGAAACATTAAAAATATGTGCCAAAAGTGAATTTTGCCTTCAATCAACACAACTTGCAAACAAGCATGTGAACTCTTTCAATCAGTCATTACACAATGGACAACAGAATAAAAAATACAGCAACGGCATTCTACACATTTGCCTTCTGGCAAAGAATTGGATCTAGAATCAGAAATGCTTTGATAATGTATGACATTCTTTTTTTTTTTTCAAACTGTGGCTGAAAACTGAAATACTGTCAGTTATACAGAAGATGCAAAAACCAAAATACTATAAGAATCTGAGTATACGTAAGAAAATAAAAATAAGAGCCTGAGGTTTACAGAAGAAATCTACTGAAATGTAAGAACCAGCCACTATTGGAACTCACTGCCAGTGTCTTCTGTCATGGCGATGGGTCCACATGGTCTCATCCACACCACATTCAATGTCTTCTCCTGCACCGAAGGAAGAATCTTCTTACGTGTCTTATCCAGCAAAGCAGATTGGGTGCTGAGTGAAGATTTGTGTGCAGGAGCGTCAACCAGGTGCTTCAGCGACTGCATCCGGTTAGAAAGAGCTGGTTACCCTAGCAACAACAACAGACCTTTGGACTGCTGGAAGGACATCCGCGTTAACTGTTTTGCAAAATGGTGGGGGGAGTGTGTCGACCCAATGTGAAACGGTTGGGTGATCCCCGTCACTCAGGTAGCACCGTCCCGTGTACTCCCAGTGGTCCATACTCACCTGGAACTGGGTTCCTTGGTCCCGTGAACATATTCACTTGCTGTTGGACCCCCGGCTGTGTTCTGACTCACCCTGTTGGATTCTGCTGCCTGTGGTTTTTGGATTTTCGTATTGTACCTTGCCCTGCCTGTACCTCTGCCCCTGGGACCACTGTTCTGTGTGTGACCTCTGCCTGTTCTGGAATTCAAAGTGTTGTTGTTGCTGTTGTTGTTGCTGTTGTTCAGTCTGACCTTGTGAGTCTCTTAGCCTGGATGTGACATTATAGACAGAGACTCCTTTCAACATGCGCCATGAAATT
>CAAKHB010004020.1:106009-117692 GCA_901007665.1 Aeoliscus strigatus
CTTCCTCCCTTGATTGCCCTCATTGTTTCCACCTGTTCCCCCTCCCTTGTTACTTAAGCCGGTCATGTCATGTTTTCAGTTGCCGAATCGTACCTTGATGGTCGAGAACGCGTCCTTGTCATCGTCATTGTCTGGTATTTGATCCTTGCATGAGTATTTTGAGTTACCTTGTTAAGCCATTTCATAGCCTTTTGTTTTCCTATACCCAATCCTTAGCCTTAGCTTTGCGCTTTATGTTTGTATCGTCCAAATTGTCCTTTTCCCCGTTTCGGGCGCTTTATGTTCACAAGTAATTCTGTACGTTTTTTCACCTCCTACGTGAGTGTGGTTTTCAGTTCTCCCCTTCTCCCTCTCTTGATCTATAGTCTCGTTTTGAACATAGCTTGTTTGTCCTTGTTGTCCCCAAATTCCAATAAACCTAAGTTTTGGTCGTCTGCATCTGGGTTCTGAGTTTCCTTCCCTTGGCCATCGTTACAGAACCAGAGGAGTCAACACTCAGCTGAGAAAATGCAAAAGTTGTACAGTCACATTTTAATATATTTGTTAAATCCATGTATTAATGGATATTTTATACTTAAATTGAGGTTCTGGGAAATTTTTAATTCAGTTTAAGGGACTAAACAGTGTGATAAAAATCCACAATCCTACACACTGTGGATCTTTATCGCCTCATGAGGTCCAAAAATAATGATTAACCATTAATGTAGATTAACCTCGATGTTGAAGAAATTAGGTTTTTATGCACTAGTTGCCTATGGGAATGTTGTTAGTAATTGTACATGGAATACTACGGAATGGTAACACTAACACATGACCAGCTTCTTCTAGTCTGTTATGTTGTGATCAAACTCAAACAACTCGGTTTGCGTCACTATGAGTTTACGAACCCTCCTGACAGACCATTTTGGATCATTATACATTGAACTCCCGGTCAGTGTCAGCCATGTTTGTGGAGGAGACACTGAAGATGAATGTCATTAATACACTTTAATAAAATTCTGTTTCATCCCACTCAAAGCTGCGGATTTTATTTTAGATTTAACAATTTTATCGCATACACTCCTGATATCACCATGAAAGACAGACACAGAAGTAAAGGGACAGGGACGTGCAGTGGTGCAGAGACACCCGTGGGATTTTTCAGATGCCACGTATGTGAGCGTCTGTC
Organism: Aeoliscus strigatus; assembly: GCA_901007665.1. Taxonomy (NCBI): domain Eukaryota; kingdom Metazoa; phylum Chordata; class Actinopteri; order Syngnathiformes; family Centriscidae; genus Aeoliscus; species Aeoliscus strigatus. The sequence continues at coordinate 107,178 of CAAKHB010004020.1, forward strand.
GCCGCCGTCCGCACTCATACATCCTACCGTCCCAGCATGCACGTGTATGAATCAGCAGCTGGAAATTAAGATGAAATGAAGCACCCAACTGACGTTATATCATCATTAATTAGTGTCGAGGAACTCTGGAATCTTTCTACATTTTCAAGGTCTCGGAATCGGCTGCCTTCATATTCGGTCTCTTTTTTTTTTTTTCTGAGGACCAGTCATGACCACAGTGGTGACATCTTTTTTTCAACTGCAATAGAGTGTGAAACTCCCATATTCAAATGCAAAGAAAAATGTTTTTACTTTGAACATCATAACGCTGCCACCCGCCTGCCATCTTTATCCCTCAGAAGCTAATTTCACAGGTTAGTTTGCTAATGAGCGGCAAACAGACAAACACGTTTTGTAGTTTTCTATTTCTGTTTCTGCCCTTTGCCATGTAGCGTTGCACGGTGCTGCCTCACTTGGGCGACGGACATTGAAGTTAAACAGAACTTAGAGAGGATAACGTATAATGTGTTTCCACTTTAAAAAAAGTTGTATTATGAAACATTCAACTGCTTAAAACGCGATTCAAGGTTCAAGACGTGTACATGGATCATTTGGAATAAACCACTGATGATAGTAGAGGTCTTAAAATGGATTGATTGATTGATTGATTGATTACTTTAATGAACACACAGCTGACTTCCAGATTCCAGGACATCTCCTTGATGCAGGTTCCAGTATTAAATTAACATTAAACATATCAAATTAAATGATCAAATGATCTCACATTGGTTTGTAGGTTCTGGTGTTGGTCTCAGTAGGTTCTGGTGTTGTACGGGGAGAGGCTGTAGAAGGCCGGAGGGCGCCTGGTGGGAGGCCTTGCCCCTGGCGCAGACCATGCAGTACTCCTGGACGTCCCTATCCATGGAAGGCCACCAAAAACGTCTGCGGAGGAAGGACAAGGTGCGTACGGACCCCGGGTGACAGGACAGCCTCGACGAATGGGCCCACTGCAGAACTTGTGGACGAGCCCTGGCAGGAACGAAGAGGGCGTGGGGAGGGCCGCCGCCGGGATCCGGTTCCATAGGCTGGGCGTTGCGGACCGCCTCCTCCACTTCCCAAATGGCCGCGGCTGCAATCCTGTCTGAAGGGATAATTGGTTCGGGGCCCACCTCTGCGTCCGGTTCAGTCTCCGAGAACAGCCGGGACAGGGCGTCGGGCTTCACATTTCTTGAGCCCGGTCTGTAAGTGAGGGTGAAATTAAACCGACCGAAGTACAGAGCCCACCTGGCTTGCCGGGAGTTGAGTCTCTTAGCCGACTGGACATAGGCGAGGTTCTTGTGGTCGGTCCACACCACGAATGGCTGCTCCGCCCCCTCCAGCCAGTGCAGCCACTCCTCCAGCGCCAGCTTGACGGCGAGCAGCTCCCGGTTCCCCACATCATAATTCCGCTCAGCCGGCGAGAGTTTGCGGGAGAAGAAAGCGCAGGGGTGTAGACCCCGGCCGGGGGCAGGACGCTATGCCGGTGTCGGAAGCGTCCACTTCCACCACGAACTGTAGGGACGGGTCTGGTTGAGCGAGCACCGGGGCCTTCGTAAACAGTTCCTTAAGCGTTCCGAACGCTTTCTCCGCATCTGCTGACCAGGAGAAAGTCACTTTAGAGGACGTCAGACAGGTAAGGGGAGCCACCACTTTGCTAAAGTCCCGGATGAACCGTCGGTAGAAGTTCGCAAACCCCAGAAACCTCTGCAACTGCTTCCTGCTGGATGGAGTGGGCCAATCAGCGACCGCTCTGACCTTAGCAGGATCAGGCCTTAGCTGTCCCTCAGCAATAATATGGCCCAAGAACTGGATGGAGGTCTGGTGGAACTCGCACTTCTCAGCCTTCACGAATAGACTGTTCTCCAGGAGACGTTGGAGGACCAGGCGAACGTGTCGGACGTGTTCGTCCCGGTCCTGCGAAAAAAATCAAAATGTCATCAAGATAAACAAATACAAATCGGTCGAGAAAATCACGGAGGACGTCGTTCACCAACGCCTGGAAGGTGGCGGGAGCATTGGTGAGCCCGAAAGGCATAACAAGATATTCAAAGTGACCCAACGGCGTGTTAAAGGTGGTCTTCCACTCATCCCCCTCGCGGATCCGCACCAGATGGTACGCGTTGCGGAGATCGAGCTTAGTAAAAATGGTCTTACCGTGAAGGGGCTCGAACGCAGAGGAGAGGAGAGGCAGTGGGTATTTGTTCTTTACCGTGATTTGATTGAGACCCCGGTAGTCAATGCACGGACGGAGGGTCTTATCCTTCTTCGCCATGAAGAAGAACCCGGCCCCCAACGGCGACGACGAGGGACGAATAAGGCCAGCGGACAGGGACTCAGAAATATACTGCTCCATCGCCTCCCGCTCAGGTTTCGACAGATTGTACAGGCGACTAGACGGGAGAGGCGCACCCGGCAGGAGGTCGATGGAGCAATCATAAGGCCGGTGGGGCGGCAGGGAAAGGGCCCGGGCCTTGCAAAATACCTCCCCCAGGTCATGATAGCCTGGGGAGGTAAGGTCCGGAGAAGGGACCCCAGCCGGAAATACTGCTGGAGTGGTGGCGGGAACTGCGGAGCGAAGGCAGGAGGCCGAGCAGGATGGGCTCCACTCCAGAACCCTTCCAGCCGCCCAATCTATGCGGGGGTTGTGGGCCCTTAGCCACGGAAATCCCAGTACCACCTGAGCCGACGGAGAGGACAGAATCAGAAACTGGATGGCCTCCTGATGGTTACCGGACACAGTTAACCTCACATGCACGGTCTGATGTGAAACGGATGACAGGCGCTTACCATCGAGTGCGTTGATGTTAACGGGTTGATTGAGGGGAACGAGAGGAATGCCCGCCTACGCCGCGAACCCTGCGTCCATGAAACTGTCCTCCGCGCCCGAGTCCACCAGGACGCAGAGAGAGCGGGCTCCGCCTGTGAAGGTGAGTGTCGCCTGTAGCTCCAGGCGTGCGCGTGTGGGCGATGGAGAGGTTGACTGGCCTGACAGTTTGCCCACTTCTACTGCCGGGCGGTCTCTTTTGGCCGAATCGGGCATTGGGGAAGGCGGTGATTAGGTTCGCTGCAGTACAAACAGGCACCTGAGCGTAGCCGGTCCTCTCTCTGAGACCAGGTGAGGCGAACACGTCCGAGTTGCATCGGCTCCTCCCCGGCCACGGGAGGAGGAGTCGAGGGCAGAAGCGAGGCAGTAGGTAACGAACTGGACTCCGTTGGAGTGCGCCTACAGCCCTGTCGGCGCCGCTCCCGCAGCTGGTTATCCAGCCGGTTATCCAGCCGGATGGCTTGCCTCGAAGTCTGCAGGCGCGTCCCGGATCATCAGTTCGTCGCGGACACCCCCGTCCAGGCCCCGCATGAAGGTGGGCATCGTTGCCGAGGGTCCGGAACTGGACGGTGTAATCCGTGATGGACCCCTGCTGGAGATCAAGCAAACGAGCCGAGGCATTGCCACGATGATCGGGGTGGTCAAACACAGCGGAGAACAATTTCATGAACGCATCGTAGGAAAGGGAGTCATAGTCAGGTCGACTACTCAGCGCCTCGGCCCAGGTCAGCGCCTTTGCCCCGAAGTAATCTGATCAGATAATTAATTTTGGAACGATCGAATGCGAAGCTCTGCGGTCTCTGGTCGAAGATCAGACGACACTGAAAAAGAAAACCACGACAACGGTTAAATTCCCCGGAGTAGGGTTCGGGGTTGGTAGTTTGGGTGTCCCGGGCTGAGTTAGGCTCCCCCGGGACCGGGGCGGGCGCTACAGCCGGAGGAGGCTTCGCAGATGCGCTCGGAGCCGCAGCGAGCGTTGCCACCTGGGAGGCCAGCTGGCTTACCTGGCTTACTGGTAAGTTGCTGATTAGCCGCCATGAGGGTCATCAGCGTCTGGTCGTGGTGGGTGAGCCAGTCTACCTGCCTGCGCAAGAACGACTGAAGATCAGCCTCCAGCTTCTCCGGTGGCACCTCCGCTGGGTCCATATTGGCCAGATTGTACTGTAATGGGCGTGGAGCCCGAGGTTTAGGAGCGGACCCAAAGGCGCGGAAGGACCAGCAGAGGGAGACAGTCGGCCGAATCAACAAGCGGTTTATTGCACAGGCAGAATACACAACAATGCAAACAGTAGCAAGCAGGTCCAAAGAACAAAACAGTCGACGGGAAACAAAAGTCGCGCCCTATGGCGGATAACAAACGCTGGGGGAAACGAACCGAAAATCACGCGCTACGGCGGACACAGAATAACGGGAGCTAACAAACTGAAAATCACGCTCTATGGCGGACAGAATATCAGGTACAAGCGAACAGAAAATACCGCGCTATGGCGGACACAAAAACGCTGGGAACGAACGAAGAAACACGCACCAAGGCGGAACAAGAACACAAGCACGGAACGAGCACGAGGATACAGGAACGATGGCGGGAGAGTAAGGCGAAAGCACAAACAATCTGGCAGTGGGGTGCAGCCAAAGCACGGCTTAAGAGCAGGAGCAATAGACTTCTGGTGTTGGTCTCAGTAGGTTCTGGTGTTGGTCTCAGTAGGTTCTGGTGTTTGGTGTTGGTCTCAGTAGGTTCTGGTGTACGTCTCAGTAGGTTCTGGTGTTGGTCCCAGTAGGTTCTGGTGTTGGTCTCAGTAGGTTCTGGTGTTGGTCTTAGTAGGTTCTGGTGTTTGGTGTTGGTCCCAGTAGGTTCTGGTGTTGGTCTTAGTAGGTTCTGGTGTACGTCTCAGTAGGTTCTGGTGTTGGTCCCAGTAGGTTCTGGTGTACGTCTCAGTAGGTTCTGGTGTTGGTCTCAGTAGGTTCTGGTGTTGGTCTCAGTAGGTTCTGGTGTACGTCTCAGTAGGTTCTGGTGTTGGTCCCAGTAGGTTCTGGTGTACGTCTCAGTAGGTTCTGGTGTTGGTCTCAGTAGGTTCTGGTGTACGTCTCAGTAGGTTCTGGTGTTGGTCTCAGTAGGTTCTGGTGTTGGTCTCAGTAGGTTCTGGTGTTGGTCTCAGTAGGTTCTGGTGTTGGTCTCAGTAGGTTCTGGTGTTGGTCTCAGTAGGTTCTGGTGTACGTCTCAGAAGGTTCTGGTGTTGGTCTCAGTAGGTTCTGGTGTTGGTCTCAGTAGGTTCTGGTGTTGGTCTCAGTAGGTTCTGGTGTTGGTCTCAGTAGGTTCTGGTGTTGGTCTCAGTAGGTTCTGGTGTTGGTCTCAGTAGGTTCTGGTGTTGGTCTCAGTAGGTTCTGGTGTACGTTTCAGAAGGTTCTGGTGTTGGTCTCAGTAGGTTCTGGTGTTGGTCTCAGTAGGTTCGGGGGGGGTGTGTGGGGAGGTTGGGGGGTTAAAATAAGGTCATCAACACTGAATGAAGGCAGTAGCAGCGGCACAGGAATTATTGAAGAGTTGTCTGTCACTTTGCGCCTGCCACCTAAATAATGTATGAGATCTTACAATGAGATAAAACCCACGGTGCCACATCGCAGACACACTCTGCTGTGAATATGAACGACTCCTCTGCACTTTCATTCTGTTTATTGTGTGATCACGCGGGGGCCTCCTTGCCATCCAAGTGCCAGACGCTCATACAGTTTCTAACATCAACTGCATCGTGTACAAGATCTCCTGCACTCTAATGAGCTGGCTGGTGCTCTGGCTGTCACATAATAAGATGGAGACTTCATTATTCATTCTCCCCCATCCTCTTATGTGTCATAGTATTTTCATATTCTCTCCACAGTCACCTGACCCAGACCGCTGCTAAGCTGGAGGGGCAGATCTCAGCGCTCTTAAAGAGTAATGAAGGTTACACAGTGAGCTGCCAAGGGGAGATGTGGCTCCGCGGCAAATTCTTTGTCCACATCCCGTGTTTATGTCCAGCAAGTCCTGCGTGCCCACCCCATCTCCACCCCCTCGAGGATCCAGTAGCCCTCCTGAGATAGATAGATAGATAGATAGATAGATAGATAGATAGATAGATAGATAGATAGATAGATAGATAGATAGATAGATAGATAGATAGATAGATAGATAGATAGATAGATAGATAGATAGATAGATACATAGATAGATAGATAGATAGATAGATAGATACATAGATAGATAGATACAGTAGATAGATAAATAGAGAATAGATAGATAGATGGCAAAGACACTGTCAAGTAAAAAGATGTCATATTTAAGAAGACGGATATATAATGTAATTTTGGAAAAAGAAAATATATTGCTGACTGTCTCTTTTTTACATTCAGACGCTGGGAATATCATTGCCCCTCTTATACCATGACAATAAAGTCTATTCTATGCTACTCTAACTCTGGCTGACCGTCATCCATTATAAACCATCTACAGTATATTTCTGTCAATCTTGGAAAAAATGAAAAAAAAAAAAAAAAATAGGAGATGTCTACAATATCTACAAGTATTTGGCATATTCAAGTCACAATGACTGTTATTTTGTATGGGGTGAGTGGCACTTGTCCAGAGAGGGTATTTTCAGGACAGGCTGTAAAGTTCTGTAGAAATGTCCACTATATATGCAGTCATTGAGAAAATGCACCAAAGCCAGCCTGAGCTGAGCTGTAGTCTGTAATTTGGTCCTCTCATTGATCCAGAGACTCACTGCTCCCTAACAAGATGTTTGGCCTTGACAAAGTGAACATTCTGAGCTCTACACGGTTATAATTAGAAAACAAATCGTGTCAGCGTCAGAATTACTTAAAAAACAACAAAAAAGGTTGAGTGTTGTTCATTGCTTCTCCTTTTTTCACGATCGTCACATTTCCACCATTTATAAATTAAAACCAAATTATGAATTAGTAGTCAAACAGCCCCATGTTAAACAGTGACATGTGAACTGGGCCACGGACCTCGTGAGTTATTTCTGTTCACCGCTCATGTGGATTTCACTGCATTACATATGTTAGCTTGTTAAATTACACACAGAGAGAAACCCCCTCCAGGAACTATATAAACCAGATCATTATTATTCAGGTTGTGGTCTGACATGAATCACAGCTGTGTCATAGCTTTTCAAAAGGACTTTCTTTCTGCAGCGCAGAGTATAGACGCCCTTTTTTATGCAGCAACTCATCACCTGTCTCTCTTTTCTTTTTATCAGCGACCTTTATCACCACTGTCCTCGTTGCAGGTGTCTTAAGTGGTTCTAACAGGACGGGGAGCAACTGACGTACGATAACTTCATTCACTGATCGCGAGTGTTCCACCGGAGCCCATGGTGTCCCGGGGTCCAACGGTGCCCCACTTTGGAGCTTGTCATGGTGGGCTAATGAAGATAAAGACGGGGTTAGTGGAGCTGGGATGCATGACTGAACAGGGGCTAATGCCTCATCAGTGGAAAACCTCTGCTGTCCTTGGCGAACTGTGCCGTTGGAGCTGACACTCACACTGTGTGTTGGTGCGTGAACGCGTATACATGCATGAAGTACAGTGTGCTGGGAGTCCCAGGTCGAGGAGAAGGATTCTTACAAGCATTACAAATTTACTTACTTCATTCACGACATACTCTCTTGCATTTTCATGTTCTTAAATTTTAATGTATTAGTTTCACTTCATAAATCAGCACCATTCTTTTCTACTTTGTACATACCTGAATGAGAACTACTTCAAAATGTATGTACTTTAAGCTTCAGTGACTACTGACATTTATTTGAAATATTTATGTACTGAACTTATGCTTCAGCTTGTTCTTTAGCAACAATATGTGATTTGCTATTAAATCAAATTGTTTTAATCACAGTTTAATGTATCTTTAATTCATGTACTCAGTGAATTATTAGTTGAATTATACTTTATATATTGTAAAGAATATCGTTGTGTCTTTGCTACTTGCTGGGCAGTGAATAATTCACATATGGACCAGATCGCCTCCAAAATGTTTCACTCGCATGTGTCTGCGGTTGAATGTCAGTGCATTTTGTAGTTTGTGTCACTGATTTTTAATTTTAGATTGACCAGAGGAGAACTTTGCAATGTACTTTTAATTCAGTAATTATGACTCGACTGTTCTACTGACAACACATTGATCATGTGTTTTGAAGTTAATAAATTAGTCAAGAGCTGATACACTATTGAACACGCTGTAGAAGTGCATTAAAATAAAGAACATTTAAATACTTAATTCAATTAAATGTATTAATACGGTGCAAGAACACATAGTAGTCAGAAGTACCCATTTCCAGACAGATACATTGAACATGTACAATGAAACGCAAACACCAAGGGCCAACTGCTAATCAACTTGTCACCTGTCGCTGTCGATGACATGAAGACGTGACAGCGGCTCAAGTCAGTTTGAGAATCAATCGATCTGCATCAGGTAGGGTGGAATACCGACATCAGCTAACCGAATCATCAAGAGGGGGCAGTCTCAGGAAGATCTAAATCATGAGTTGGAAAATGACAGGTAAGGATGACAGGTGGTGTCAGAAACAGGAACACTACGGCGGCTTCAGTTTGACCTTTAAAGTACTCAATAAACCATTTGAATTCAGTTTCTGTCCATGGACTGGATTATCGCATCCGTCTTTGAAGACTCCAGTTCGTCCCGATCTCTGCAGCTCCCTGCTGACTGGAACTAAGACGAGAGAACACATCATTCTAGTTTTGACTTCCAGTCAGATGAGATTGGACTTCAAAGTCCTGCTGCTCCATTGAGAGTTGTTCAGAGCTCTCAATGGTCGAGGACCAAGTGATATTCTAACTCCCTCCATCACTGTTTGCTCCCCCCAACACTGACCTGATCAGCTGCTGCTTTATTGGAAAGTCTCACAATGTGGAACGCAGCTTTTGTCCGTTAAAAGCTGTGGAACTAACTTCCTGCAGACTTCAGGGAAACAGACCTTTGAAAGGTTTTAAGGCCCTTAAGCCTGCAACACGGTTTTTAATTGAATATGCTTTTTTATGTTTGTTTTGTTGTTGTTGTTGTTGTTGTTGTCATATCCTTTACAACACGTCTCTTTTGTTGTGAAGCATGTGCTGTATTAAAGTTGCTTTACAAATGTAGGTGACAAATATTGGTGACCTCACAATTAGTTGCAACGTTAAACAACTCATTAATCACTATGAAATTGATCATGAAGAAAAAAAAAAGACATGTCATTTATTCAGATTCGTCAGAGGACGTCATTAGAGGATTAGACAAAGATGGTGTATAACTCATTCTAATCATGTAGAAACAGTATACAAGGATGTACTTCTGTAACTGTGGAAATCACTTTACATCTGCATACGCATTCAGTAAGAAGCGGGGGGGTGGGGGGGGTCAGCTAATGGAAGTCTACTTACAAACCTATATGATTCCAAGATGGCTCAGCGGGGGGGACCCGGCAGAAAGGTACGTGCACCATGGAGATCAGACAGACACTGTTACTTGATTCACGCTGCCTGAAAGGTCATTTTCCCTGTCGAGTCCTGGGAGTTCTTCTTCCTGCCCACCTCCCTCGCAGCCTTTAAGTCATTATACAGAGAATTGAATGCAGCTGTGGGAATCTGGTCAGAAAAAAACATGAACTAATATCCCCCCCTGGGGATTAAAGCGGATTAATTAAGTATTTCTCATTCTGATTCAGTATCGGAGCCGACCGGCTCCCGCTCCACAGTCCCAGCAGCATCAGCTGGACGAGAAATCAAGCTATTTTCTTTGATACGTGCTGCTGCTGCTGCTGCTGCTGCTGCTGCTGCTGAGTTCCAGTTCATCTACGCCATTGTTTCCTGCTGCGGTAAAAGCAGGATTTACAAGGCTGCACATTTCTCCTCATGTGAGTCCATGACATGCTGTAACCCACACCCCCTTCCCGCTGTTAATGCAGGCTCGCTTTTTCAAAATACTTCTACCCTCAAAATGAGCACGGAAATAAAAGCCAGCAGAGCTCAATGCTGGCTAACTTACAAGTCCTCTTCATTTGGCCCGTCTCCACTGCTGTAATATCGCTCGTGGGTCCGACCTGATGCTGTGAATGAAGAGATGAATCATAAAATATTCAAAGGATGCAGGGAAAAACCAGCATCTCCTAATTACAGCACTCATCTCACCCAGCATATCAGCCGCCTCTCTAGAAGGTTCATGTTGCTGACGACCTGTTTACTTAGTTAGTGATAGAACGTTGGAGACACCGAATCCTTCAGACGGACAGAAAAATCTCTGCACGGAGGCTGATGTGACATGTGAGGTTTGAATGATTGATGCCTCGGTTCACATTTGTTTTTATGATGTTTACCCACATTGGAAAGTCAGCGTACGTGTCGTGGGGGGTAAATATTCATGAGGACGCTAATGATCAGTTCCTTAACGGTCCCTGTGAAGTTCAGGTGAGGGGATGAAAGACAGTTTTATAGTTAATGGAATCATTGGAAGTCCATGAAATGTGTGTGTGCGTGTGTGTGTGCGTGTGTGTGTGTCCAGGGTTCCTTGTCGAAGCCAATACGAGTGTTTACCTGTCAGAGTGAGGACATATGGAATGTTCCGGATTCAGGTGTTGGGTTCGATGTGATGTTACAGTTCTGACTTCGATCACAGACG